>PVIH01009211.1:56229-84414 GCA_004025045.1 Sigmodon hispidus | reverse complement strand
TAGACATATATGAAGTTCGGAAGGAAAATAAGGCAATTTGGTTTACAATGTTGATAGTTGTAGCTTACTTAATGCTCTAATGGAGAAAGCAAATCTTCACTCATTAAATCATTTCAGGACTCAATGCCAACAGTGAGACCAAGGTTTTCCAAGCTTTTCCATCCAGAGTCAGTATGTATGCAGATATAGGCTTTCAACAAAAGCATCAAGTTCAATGTTGTTGAGAGCCCTGTGAAAATAAAACAGAGAATGCTTACAAAACACTACATGGGTTACCCCGTAGGATAAGCTCACATGTTCATAAATTTACTATGAAGATCCTCAAAGTTTCAACATCATGGCTCAAATAACTGGAACATTTATACAAATGTAAGAATAGCATGCACAGAAAAATGAAACAGGTCCCATATGAAGTTCCAAATATTAGAAAATTTTTGGGAAATGGACTCAGTTGGAAGAAACTTTACCTAATAAGCACAAAGCCTTGGGCTCCAATCTCAGTATGCAGGATTGCACCCCACCCCCCAAGGTGTTGTGTTGTGTGCTTGTAATCTTTGAATTAGTTGAAAGCAAGGGGATCACAAGTTGTAGATCATTCATTCTTGGGTACAAAAGCAAGTTTGAGGCCAGCCCAGGCTGCATGAAACACACACATACATACACACTCCAAAAAAGTACAATACAGTTTAACTACTTTTGGCAGCTAACTACAATTTTAAAATAAGTTCCTGAGCCATTTAACGAACAAATTATATGGCACTAGATTAGGACACCCTTAACAAGCCCTTTCCTGTTTACTATTTATATCATGGCTTCATTAAAACATGAGCTAAAAATCTAAAATGGCACATAAAGGATGCTAACCAACAACTGTAGTAATGGAGTCTATTAACCAAGATAGCACGGTAAAACTTACTTTCCACCACTTTTATTTCTTCAGATTCTTAGTCTAGCCCTTTTTACCAATGGCAAACAATTTTATAGATATTACTTACTAATAAATCTGAGGCAAGACACCAAGAACTAGAGAAATTTTCTACCATAATGTTAATGATAGAGTTAATGGTGGGGTCTTTTTTTAAAAAAAAGAAAAAGGATTTTTTGAGACAGGGTTTCTCTGTGTATCTGTGGTTGTCATTAAACTTGCTCTGTAGACCAGGCTAACTTCAAACTCTAGAGACTTACCTGCCTCCTGAATGCTGGGATTAAATGTGTGTGCCACCACTGCCTGGCCTGGTGTCCATCTATTAATCACATTAGAAACTATCTTCCACCTCAGCACTTAGGACATTCTTAAGCTAGCTTAAGATTTCTACTTGCCATACGTGGTTCTTGAGGATGATCAAAAAAGGGGGAGGAGGGCCAGATTTTACTGGTATGTACTGAAAACATTACTAGGTTTGAAGTGTAATGGTGAAATAGCTGTAAAGGCTGACATGCCAACATGCATACAGGAGCACACAGCATCATGTTAGAGCAGTTATTGCTAACACATACAGAATTGGTTCTTTTCCTTTTCCAACAATCAGGATTTAAACGCTTTTGTTCTTCAGCCAAAGCCTTTGCTTCTAATGTGTACATCCTCCTTTCCTCGTTCTTCATCTTTTTCCACCTGTCACCAAGGATCACACTAATGGCTCTGCAAGATAAATAGTAACATAATGTAAACTTTTCATACAGGTATGCTGACTGCTGCCGCTTCAGGCAAAAATGTAAAAAACATAGACAAGGCTATCAGAGTTAACTTCAGCACACTCACTGTCCCAGGGGAACAATCACCAGAAATTGTGGTGGGACTGTACCAACATTGACATCTGTTCCAAAACATCCAAAATGGCTAAAATCAATACCAAGAAAAGTTTGGTATCAGCAGCATAAGGCAGTCAATTGTATTAACAACTTATTTAGTGTGCATAGCTACTCAAACTATCATGGTTATGATAAAAAGCTTTTTCTCCACACAAATGCAAGCCAAGTGCCTTAGTGTATGTTTAATGATAAAAAAGTACACTTTAAGTCTAGTGTGAGTTACTGGATTAAATTTAAAAGGGTTTAAGAGGGAGGCAAGCTGACATTTTCCTAGTCATTCTGTTATCAAAGCTATTAAAGTAATCTCATCCAGAATACACAGGTATAAATCACTTCCTTCTATGAATAATCTTTAGCCGCTTCATGGCACTCCCACAAGAGTAGCTGAGGTAACTGCAGTCTATAAACATCATGACTGATAAGATGATACATTGATGCTTCAGGAGGATGGGAACCACAGAGCCCTGCTATATAGTAAGTGCATTTGTCTTGTTAAATCCAGTATGGAAAAGCAACTGAATGTGCTGTATTACATCATTTTAAAGACCAGTTTATATGAAACAGGCACATACCATCTCAGTCTCCCAAAGTTACGATGTTTTGGGGTATTAGTTTCCTCTCAAGTTAAAACATGACGGGTAGGTGTGATGTACACAATGTTGAACACTAGAATGTGTACTCTCTCCTTAAGTTTTCCAGACTAATGTTTATGCCAACTGACTCAGTAGCTCTGATTTATTTCAGTCTACCCTGTTCCTCTAAGTAAAAACTTCATGGAATAAAGATCTACCTCTATAGAAAAAGAAAAAAAAAACCCGGGCTGGAGAGATGGCTCAGCGGTTGAGAGCACTGACTATTCTTCCCAAGGACCTGAGTTTGATTCCCAACATCCACATTGCAGCTAACAACTGTCTGTATTTCCAGGATCTGACACCCTTGCACAGTTGTGCATGCAGGCAAAACACCAATTCACATAGAATAATGATAAATATTTAAAAGAAGAAAATCCAAAATATTTTTTCAGTCATCCTTTTGTGTTAGATGACTACCATCAAACACATGGTAACAACACTGAAAAGCAAAGGAGTTATGAGCCATAAGGGAGATATCTTTGATAAAGAGATCCTAAAATAGAGAAAATGAAAGTGAAACATGTACTCTTCAGCAAACCCTTTCAAAGAACTATCGGTGCTTGACTGTTAGAGAGGCTTGATAATACAACACAAGGACACGAGCACTATTTCCAAGAAGCAAGAAGCAGACAGGAGCAAAAAGGGCAAGGCACACTGCCCTGCCAGGAAGTCTCCCAGACGGCCATCATCAAAGAGAGGGGAGGGAAAATGGGCCAGTAAAACTACTGCATCCTTCTGACCAGAGACTATCTCCAATATCGGTTTTTGTTCTGTTTTGTTTTAAATTACATTACTTAGCCATGGCTGCTCTTAATTCCAACTGTTTCTAACAAAAACAACCAAATACTAGGACAAGGCCATTTTGAACAAACAGCTCAAATGCAGTTGGAAAGCAAAGCACCTTTCTAAAACATAGGCAGTGTAAACTAAAGAATTAAGTACACTGAGACATTACAATACTTAATAACATTGTAGTCTTTTGAAATATAATCCCAAAGACAAGGGCAATAGAAATTTTGACTCTCAGAGACATAGGAAGATTGTGAGAAGGTACCATTAGCACATGACTAAACTGCATGGATAAAAGGCTGGATAAAGTAAGAGAACAGCAAACAGGACTGAAGTCCCACTGGCTAAGTTTTGACAAATCTGAGAGGTTGCTTATATATATATAAACTGTCATTGCTTCATGTCCCACAGTGAGACTTTGTTATAAAAACCCTCCAAATCTGACACAAGAAAGTATTATACTAGTCTCTTCTTAAAGATACCAACCATAAGCTGTCAGAACCATAAATTAAAATTATTGTTACTTTCAAAAGGAGACCCCTTCTCGAGAAGGTAGTCTGTATAACCTATGAATTATAAAAACAGTGTATCTAAAGCTAACCTAAGATAATAGAAATCAATAAATCAACAAGAACTCTTGAAGTTTATTTTTGCTGCCCCAGTTATGGTGAACTGCATTGACATGTCAGTAAATAACTTATGTTATTACTATTTACCTGTTATCTTTCCCTGGATACATCTGAGTGTATTCAACTCTGTATTTTTTGGCAAAAAGCATGAAGGCATTCATTGGTCTTTTGCACTTATTAGGAGAAGTGGCACTCACAGTCCCTGAGCTGTGGCTTTTGACAGCTTTAGCATACAGAGGAGGATCAGAGGAGAGCTGTGATGATCCAGGTGAACCACAGCTTTTACTGAATTCCGAGCCCGAATACTCTTGAGCACTGCCAGGTCCCCCACAAGACAAAGATGCACGGCGCTGACGAGCCATACTGCTCAAAACATAAACTGCAGAAGAGTCCATAGGTGTGAAATCATAACTAGAAAGAACAAAACAAATTAAGAGTATTTAGTATCTAAAGCACAAATTTAAAAAACTTACCATGTGATTGAAATTTCATTGCCTCTTACGACATGTCATTACCAGCACTATTTTACCAGCATTACTTCTGCCACTGATGCTTATAAGGAAAACCTCATGGACCAACTGAAAACTTTTAAAAGCTAACCTCAAAACCCCATAAAAGTAATAACCAGCACATGTCCTTCACAGAAGGTAACTCCTCCAAATCCCTTACCTTTGCTTTTAGATTTATTTTAAACCAATTTGACAATCTCATTTCTTGCCTAGAAGATTTTAGACCTAAGAAACTAAAATGCAGTGAGCAGCAAGCTAGGCCCAAGAGCTAATGACTTTGGGAGACAAAAGCCAGTCAGCCATTAGTCCAGAACTCTTAGCATTTAGGAGGCTCAGGCAAATGGGTCTGCAAGCCTGATCAACACAGTGGGCTCAAGGCCAACCTGGGCTGAAACCTTGTCTCCAAAATTGCTGTTAAATGGCTAACCTAAAATACACTGCAATTTGAGAATTTGAATAGATAGAAAAAGTTCTAACACATAAAAGTCTGCCTATATATTACTAGTATCTTAACCCACCCTTATCAGTAAAGGCCACATTTTGTTTTGTAAGTTCAATTTGCATAATCAACCAAACAAACTATCCATAGTCTCACTCTTCACAAGCCTAGAGGTAGGGAAGTCCATTGGCCCCTTTCATACATTCACTCTAGGATAGTGCCTAGGATGCAAAGCCCAGATTTCCTCACCTGCATTCCCAGTACTTTCATAATTCCAGTGGCAAAATTCAAAAGTAATCAAGCAATCACCATATTAATAAAAATTTTAGCTGAAAATCAGAGCTAACATAGACTACAGCCTAAAGATTCACCCAAAGAGGATCCGCGAACTACGAACTACTGTTTTCTTCTCAGCATAAAACCTTCTATTTGGCTTTTATTCTCAACTCTCTAAAACAGAAATCCTGGGTACTACATCAAAGTAGAAATAATATGAAACAGGAGAGGAGAAAAATCTAAAAAAATCAAAAAGGCACTGAACAAGCAAAGCGTGTCCACACCATTAATTGCAAACAAGAAAAGCTACTTTCACCAATTATTAGTCTCATACTGTCTTTTTTCTAAAGGAATTACATAAAATAAATATCCTGAAAACTAAGTCCAAAATTATCATATAATCAATGTTTAGAAGGCTTTGTAAAATATCTTAAGCCCCTATCAAATAAACTTTAGAAAACTATCAAACCTAGCCACTGAGTAAGAATGTGATGCATAACTTCACTTCTACTGAAGAAAGTAATTATCATCTAAAATACTAATAGAGTAAGCTAGTTACTAAAATTTGAAAACTCCACCATCTAGTGGCAGAAATCTGTCATCTACTTTCTTTGTGGATACAACTGAAGTAGTAGGTTTCATAGTAGCAAGTATCCAAGATTTCCACAGCCAAACCAATGACAGTATCTTCTTAGATAGTTTAAATGTTTTGCTATACCTTCTTTGTAAGCTTCTGTCCCTCCATGAAACCACCTTTTATCTTGGTACATGTTATTCTTCAAATACTTTCGTGTTTAACTACTCTTTTCTTTAAGGATTTATTTTATTACTTTTAACTGTATGCAGATGCCTATAGAGGCCAGAGGGATTACAGACAATTGTGAGCCACCTGATGTGGGTGCTTGGAACAGAACTTGGGTCCTCTGGAAGGCTCTTCAACACTGACCCATATCTCCATTCTCTTAGTCATTACTCTTAAACAAGACTGGAAGCAGAAGCATACCAATAGTATTTAAAATGCACTCTAAGTTAATTGTAGCATCTGTGATAACATATATATCATTTTAATAGGGCTCATATCTGACCTGTCACTTACTAGTGTGTGACCTTGGAAAAATTAACTATCTACTGCAAAAAAGGAGGCGCTGCTGTCACATTATGGTCCCTCAACAGTAAATGAGAATAATGGCTAAGGTCTTCCAGGTGAACTCATTTGCTCGCACTGAGTAACAGCAACACTAAGAGTGAGAAACAAAAACTTGTTATCTTAGAAAAACAAGACTTAGGCAGCAAATTTCCTTTTGCTTTAAAAAAAAAATTTTTATACCAGGCAACGCCTGGTATATTAAGAATGAATATAAGTTATGAAGTATAAAACTAAGGAGTGAATTCATAGTCTAAAAGGGTTATATTATATAGCACCATTAACATAGCACATCTGTCACCCCAGAGACCCTCTGAGGTTTTAATGATCTAACAGTGAGGTATTCTGCATAAAAAGACAGTATAGGCCCATCTGCTGTACTTTTAAAAGTCTATTCACAGCATTGGTCCTTGACTGGCATCTAGAACTTGAATTTCATTCCAACAACTTGGGAGAGAATCTACCTGTCCCTGGACTATAAACACCTGGTGTCATTTCATATAAAAACTGGAATTTTAGTACATGGCAGGAAAAGAATCTTATTTGGCCAGGCTCTCAATAAAAACCCTACGTCTTAAAAAAAACTTTTCTATGGGCTAGAGAGATGGGTCAGCAGTTAAGAGCACTGACTGTTCTTCTGGAAGACCTGAGTTTGATTCCCAGCATCCACATGGCAGCTAACAACTGTCTGTTAATTTCAAGATCTGACACCCTTACAGTTATACATGCATGCAAAACACCAATTCACATAAAGAATAAAAATAGATATTTAAAAAAAAATTTCTAGCAAAAACATTTCTTATGTTTTTACAATTTATTCCTGGAAGCTGATCCTGCCTTTTTCCTGGCTAGGATGTTCCCTCTCCTGACTGTGCTCTGTACCCTCCTTTTGTCATAATATGCTGAGGCCATGAACACAAGTATGTTTGTGTCTGATTGGTCTTCCTAGCACATCACTGAATGTAGGACAGCCCCAGGAACACCTCACACCAGCAGTTAATAAAACCTAAGTTTATTAGAAGCAGTGCATATATCTCTTAGATTAAATTTTACTTAAAAGTCACTTCTTTTTCTTTATTGGTTTTTCAAGACCGAGTTTCTCTGTGTAACTACTCTTGCTTTCCCAGAATTCAGAGAGATCTACCTGCCTCTGCCTCCCAAATACTGACATCAGAGGCGTGTGCTGCCACTGCCCAGCCAAACATTATTTCTTAATTGATCCTCACTAAAATGTGTAGTAGTTAAGGTCAGTTATCTTCTGATACAAATCCCACTGTTTGCTTTTATCACAAGAAATAAGCAAAATACTTAGAAAATATTTAGAAATACTGATATTGATATGGTCTGTTTGCTGCCATGAACAATTGAGTTATAAAGTCATTTACATGATTTTATACTTATCTACAATAACTGACTTCTTGAACTCGCAAGATGGCTCAGTGAGGATGAAACTTTCTCAACTGCTCTCTAGCCTATTCCTTGATGTGGTATCCCTCAACTGAATCCAGTCCTCCCAGGCTAAATAGCTAACCAGCTGGCTTCTCAGTGCTGGAATTACAGGCATGTCACCGGTCACCTAGAATGTAGAGTTTGGGGACAGGCATGCCTATACAACAAGTGGTTTTCATTGTACTATTTTCCCAGCCCTTTTAAAATTCTTTTTAAAAAATACTTATTTATTCATGTATTTTATGTATACACCAGTGTTGGGAGACTATGTTTTAGTATATTATAAATATTTGGGTTTTTTTTATTGGTTTAATAAAATGGTGATTGGCCAAAAAATAGATAAAAAACCAAAAAAAAACAAAAAACAAAAAAAAAACCAAAAACAAAAACAAAACCACATGGCTAAACAAAATAAAAACAATGGGCTAAGATAAAAGAGCTAACAATATGTCTAAGCCATAAGTTAATCAACATAAAATTAATATAACCTGTTTGATTATTTGGGGCTAAGCAACAACGGGGCTATAAGTAGGTAAAATCCTTGGGGGCTAGACCAGAAAGTCCAGGCCAAAGACTATTACTACACACCAGAATAAGAAAACTGATCCCATTACAGATGGTTGTGAGCCACCATGTGGTTGCCAGGAATTAAACTTGGGACCTCTGGAAGAGCAGTCAAGCGTCTTAACCACTGAACCATCTCTCCAGCCCCACTTTTAACTTATCAGGAAAGAAATGCATAATTACCTTTTAAATGTATCAAAAACACCTGAATCATCAAAATTAATGGCATCAGGGTGTCCTGGAGGTAGACATATGTCACCAATATGAATTTCACAACATGGAATGCCATGCTGTACCACAGTCAAGCTTGGATAAAATGATGACCAACCTAAAGTTAAACAATAGATAAAGAGTGAAAATTACAAAAAGCACCTTAACTAGAACACATTATTATTAAGAACAGACACTAATAAATCTGACATGTCAAATCTGACTTTAAAATAAACAATCACTAGATTAAGTATTTGTTTCAGCTATGTAAAGCCTCCAAAACTAGTTTAATTCTCTACTGTATTTGTACTCTATCAGTCAGCACCTCTATCCAACTGCAAAAATCAAGTTAAGGGATAAAGAATAGACTATGTTTTACTATGAATTACTAAATTATGTTTAATGTGATATTTCTGTAGTAAAGCTCTAAAGACTAACTCTGGCTTAAAGCCTACTTGGTAACTACACACAAAAATGTGATTACCAAGGACACTGCTCTCCACATTATACCAAACTGAGAGCTTACAGTATAGTATATGAGTGAAATTTCTTATATACACAGAGACACTTTTATCTGATTATTGCTAAGAAATTTAAACACTATTAAATATGATTAGAAACAGTTCCTTTGTAATTTTATTTAGGTTTGAAATAATTTTCAATTTTTTCTTAATATCAAAGCCACAAAACAGATATAAGAAGCTTTCTTATAAACTTGTGGCCAAAGATAGCTCCAGAGATCTGGGGTTCAACTGGTAGCGCATAGCCATAGATAACTCTAGTCCTAGATGATCTGATATCCATGCAGGCAAAACATGTACATAAATGAAAATAATAGTAAAGTTTGCATAAATTCAACTGAAACCCTACCTTTATTTTTAACATAGAAAGGGTGGTCCAGCTTACACTCCACTGTAAGCAAGCCATCTTCTACTGTACCAGGATCAAATGTCAACTTCAGAACAGACTCACCAAGTGATACACTCTCTTCATGGGACAACAACTTTAGACCATCAGAACCATAACCCTGAAAGCATGTAAGCATATGAACAGACTAAATGAATTGTAAATGTTCAATTCAACAAAGTGAAATTCCCAATGGCAAAACTTAGCATCTCCAATTTGAAAGTACTTTCAAACACAGTAGCAAAGAAACACATATATAAATGGCCATAGGATATATGGCAGATTGGAATATGCATTTTAACCCAAATATAAAATGATAAAATTTAGTAAGTTAAGATGTAAATTCTGAGATAGATTAAGGAATACTTTCAATTTCATTTGGTGTGAGATAGAAAAGATAGACCAAGAACAGTTGCATTTAACTTGTTTGTATTTAGAAGGTGTTGGGAAGTCAATGAAGTGCTTTTATTAATAAGGTTGTAAATTTTAAAATGACAATGATGTAGGAGGTGAATCTATTATTTACTTTTTAAAGATTTATATGTATTTGTTTATGTATGTATTTGTCTTGTCTATGTACTAGTCTCTGCAAAAGCAGCAAGTACTCTAAGCCATCTCTCCAGCCCCTATATTTCAATTATTTGAGGCTATGAGAAACCCATCATATATCTTGAGTTGACAATTAATGATAGAAGACCTAGATGAAATTTTATATTCAATGAATATTTACTGAGTAGTTTGTGCCAGGTTTGTAAATAACTTGGACAAAACATGATGCTTACCCTTGCATTCATAGACATGCAAACATGACCATGCCTAGCAATTTTATACTAGTAGATAAACAAAATAATGACTGAGAATGTTGAAAATCCTTATAGAAATAGAAAACTGAACATGAAGGAATGAAAGGGAACATAATGAGAAACAATTTATTGGTTTTGAATCTGTTCATCAGAAATAACTAAAGAATCAGGTAGAAATTAAAAAAAGAATAAAACAAATATAACTGAAGTCATACTGAGTGTGAAAAATTGATCACTATGCATTACTGATGTTTAACTTGGGAAATGAAGGATGTGCTAACAAAAGTCAAATTAGTCTTCTAGTTCTTAAAGCTACGTAAGATTTGTTTATCTGATCTCGCATTAGCAAGCCATGGCCCAGATAAGTGAAGTCAGTAAAGATTTTCTGAGTTCAGAGTACTCTATATAGGCAGGATGCCTGGGTGCTGCTGGTACCATGGTCACATGGGCTGTAAGGAGGAGGAATAATTACATAACAGCCAAGATTTGAGAACTGGGGTATTGCTACTATATAAACTAAGAGAAGATAATGTCAGAAGCCAGGGACTAATCCAATGTAGCATATGTTTCAGGTTTCAAACTATGAGACAATTTTTGTAAAGTAGTAGAAGCCAAAGTCAGACTGCACGCCTTAGTAACTGAAGAATGACGTTAAGATGAGGACACTGTACTTAAGACAGCCAAATTAAGACTTTTTCTCAAGAAACTCAACAGGAGACAGTAGAATCAAAAAAGAAAATTCAATCAGTAAATTTTATATTCTCCTGTATTTATTTTATTCGGCTGCAGCAGAGAAGGACAAATTATAAGTTTTAAAAATATAATGTGCTGCTGAGCTGTGGTGGTGCATGCCTTTAATCCCAACATTCAGGAGGCCAATCTGAGTTTGAGGCCAGTGTGGTCTCACAGCGAGTTCTAGCATAGCCAGGGATAATACAGAGAAACTCTGTCTCAAAAAAACAACAAAACAAAGCAAGCAAAATGTATCAACAGATATTTATCCAAATGTTGCTCACTACAGTTTTTATTTATCAGTAAAGAAAATGGTAGTTTGCAGGTGTCATTTAAAAAGTAACACCATACACCTAATTATAGAGAAAATTAAATTATATGCCTGGGATCTTAAGGTTTTCATTAGTTTACTACTGGCATTTAATGCCAGTTTAGTTTTCTAGGACCTGTATTTAAACCATACACATACTAAGCAACAGACTACCCCGGAAGTGCTTCAGTCACAATCTATCCACTTCTCTATGCAAGGGCACTCAGACTACAAGGTGCCATTTAAACAGAATACGAGCAGGTTTCCTGTAGATTAACCCTGAAGTTTGACTGCTTTGAATTTCTTTGGAAGAATTTTAAATAAATGAACCTTGTGAGTGCCCATTTGAATCTCTTCCTCATTATCACAGCCTTCGGCTCTAGCAAAGTCTTCAACGTCTTGCCATTCCTTATTGCTTTCCTTATGGAAACACAGTCGTGTGCCTAGAGTTGAATTAGAAACAAGGTATCAGATAATGCAACTAGTGAGTGTTAACCAAGGCAGCTGAAAAACACCTACGTATTTCTTTACCTTTTAAAAAACAGTGCCAAATAGTAGACGGCCAGGAATTGCACCAGCCCAGATCATCATCATCTGACAGGGAGGACATGCAAAAAATGCCAGATTCTGATTCACTGTTTGCCTGTACAGAGAAACAGAAACTTATTTTTAGTTTTCTTTTTTAAACATCTTTTAAACCTATTTTTAATTCAATTAACTGTAAGCTCAAGGAAAATGTTTTCAATACTGAAGGTTTTTTTTTTTTTTAAGTTTTAGTGTCATTTGTAACAAACTTTCTTTACACAAAAAATAAAAAATCATGTGCACATAATTAATAAAAAATGAAATGGTTTTTCATCTCCAAAAGGTTTCTTAGATGGGGAAAGGTAATGTTTTTCAACTATCACATAAACTTTGTAGAAATTTAGCCTCATGAAAAAACTCACCCTTTCATGTCTTACTGGTGTTTCTTCCTTCCAGTGGTCATGAGGGAAGGCTGGCCTGCTCTTTGAAGAAGAGGACACTGGTGGTGGGCGTGCATAGGAATGTAAACTTTTGCTAGTAGCTATGATGTGTACAGGAGATGATCTAAAATAAAGCAGCAATTTTTACTATACACTCTATGACCTTAAAGAACATCTTTTCTCTTGATAAAGACAGAGCCAACAATTATACACGAGGCAACTATGAAAAACACTAGTAAAGACAGCAAGACTGCATTGCAATAATGTGCTGTCCCTTGAACTTACCATAAAATCTCTTTACATACAAATTTACTGACATATGCTAAAGTGCTATAGTCATCATTCTTTCACAGCTTTCTGAAATTCAGTCAGCTCTATAGTCTAAACCTGTTAAAAAGCAACTACATTCTAACATACAGATAGTCTAGTCTCTTTCTGCCAAGGATCACCTTAATCCCTTCTCCTCATTTTTCCCTAGGCAAAGCCTCGGCTGAGCAGTGCTCTTTCAAGTACATAGGTCTCCCAAGAACACACTAAGAGCCTTCTCTCATAACCAGTACTAGAAATACACTTCAGACATCCAACTCTCAGTAACTAAAATACTTCACACCCCTTAAGTACTGCACCAATAGCCACTAACAATGATAAGAAGCAGGGAAGACAGTGAAAAGCAGGCACAGAAAATGCCTCCACGAATAAAACGACATCCTCAGGAGGGTTAGGGTTAGGCCCTTACTTTACACTCCTTTTCTTCTGGAAGGTTTACTTACTTCCCCCTTTCTTTGCAGTACCACAGACACAGCTCAGGTTTTAACCCTGCATATGTCCAGTAAGCATTGCTGTACAAAGCCATGACCCCAGCTCTTCTACAAACTGTACCATCAATGTGAAGATGAAAACTGCCACTTTCTAACTCTAGAGAGAGGGACAACAATCAAATCAGAGGTTTTGTTTTGATGTATGATTATAAGTAAAGGAGATGAAATGCAGCTTATTAGTAAAGTTCTTTCCTAGCATGATAACTTAGGTTAAATAGATTATTGTGAAAAGTAGAAATACGAAGGAAATAATACCCAGGAATTTTCTACCCTATAGTAACTTATATAGAATTTAATCAAAATGCACTATCAAAACCAATATCCTGAAAACAGAAAAGCAAAATGCCTTAATAGAATGCAAGACAACTATGCTATGGCAAAGTATAATACTTGAGAACTATACCCAAGTTAGGGTTCCTCTTACTTATCTAGTTAGTTCTAGTCTAATTCTTACCAACAGAGTGAAGAGGGAACATTTCTCTAAGCTGTACTTAGTGAAATAATACCTACTAAGGTCTCCCTAGGAATACAATTTTCCATAGTTTCACTACAGATTCACCATTTTCCTAAAGTCTGGACTTGATATATGAAGTGATTTTTATTATTGGAAGTCTACTTAAAGTTTTTTTTTAAATTATTTTACTTTTACATTTATTTTCATTATGAGTGTTTTGCTTCCATGTCTGTGTATCATGTGAATGTCTGATGCCTGAGGAGGTCAGAAGAGAACATCAGATACCCTGAAACTGGAATTACAGAGTGATAGTTGTAAACCACCATGAGGATTCTGGGAATCAAACCTGGGTCCTCTAAAGAACAAATACTCTGAACCACTGAGCCACCTCTCTAGCCTCCACTTTAAGATGAACAAACCTTAGAAATGGCAAAGATAAACAAGATTATGCACACTGTAGAAAATTATACAATACAATGAACCAACTATTTCTAGAAGTAAAAATTTACAAAAATGTATTCCTTAGACTAATTTTTTGATTTGTAAACAAAAATATTATTTGGTTTTTTATTCTCATACATTGTTCTCTAATCCTCAAAACAATGAAATCATCTTTGATCATTATATGGACATTATTCTGACTTTAAATGTTAAATTAACCATCCATTAGATAGCTAATACCATTATTACAAAATTAGGAGATTTTTAAATAATAGCTTTTTGAAATGAAGCTTAAATTTCTTCTTCACTCATGAATGTGTGCACATGCACTCCAGCATGCATGAAAACAGGCTTGGTATCAAGCTCCTTCCCCCAGTGAACCAGCCTGACCCCACAATGACCCAACTGTAAACTGCAAACATAACCGTGCCCCTTACCTGTTGTAAAATGAGCACTGCATCAGTGGGCTCTGTGGACTAGTGGCAATGTTTGCTAACTCTGTCAGCCAGTCCACCTCATCTTCACGGTGGACAGTTTCAGTTACGTCTGAGGTATTCCGGCTCCAAGATGACCGTGGATAGTCTTGATGAGATACATCTGAACTTAGCTGGTATATGGCAGATTGGGTAGAATCACTCTGAACAGCCTGAAGTTCAGGAAGGTCATCTGGAAATAAGCACAAGATTAATTTTTAAAAACATTAATGTAATGAATACTACAGTAACTTCAGTTAGGAATACATAAATTTAATTTTTGAGGAAAAATAAATTCAAAATTAAATTCAGTCATTTCTAGATAGAAACAATTTCAAATTTAAAAAAAAAAATCACTTAAACATGTGGATATAGGGAACATGAGGAAAAAGAACTCAATGGATGTGAATATGGCAATGGTTTACTACTTGAACCATGCAATTATCACGAGAGATCAGAGCCTGAAAAAACAAGGTTCAGTTTGTTTTCCTCCATGTAGGAATAATTTTATACCAGTGACACATTTCTACATTAACAGATTAATGAATAAAGGAGCATTTAATATAGTGTTGCATGGACTTTCCTAACCTGTTAAAAAAAAATATTGAAACTAACTAAAGATGAGACCAGAGATCATCTTATCAAGTTCTAAGTAACACAACACAGATCTATGTTAATTTTTATGAGTTGGGTATGGTGGTACATGCTTGAAATCTCAACATCTGGGAGGTTTAGACTCCAAGTTTAAGGACAACCTAGGACCCACAGCCAAGACCCTGAATCAAAATAACAAAGAAACAAATGGAATGGATTCCCTAAGTTGTTTTTCAGTTTCTGGTTTAGCCAGAGCTTCTGGACCAGGCTGTAAACCAGCATCTAAAAAGCTGATACAGGAAGACTGTGGTTGAGTACAATGTCTGCCTAAGCAACATAGTGAGAGACTCTAGAGAAAAACAGAACATAAAATGAGAATTCACAACCGGTTATATATAGTAGTATTCTTTTCCTAGTCTATTTCCCAAAAGTAGATCACAAAACCTAGCTCTTCAAAGAAAAAACTAGAAAACTACCCCAAAATATAAAATTCTTTTTTAAAAGATGGGTGTGGAGGGGTGTCTCATATGCCTTTTTAAAAACAAACAACAGCCAAGTGTGGTGTCCCACTCCTAATACCAGCAGTTAGGAGGCAGAGGCAAGTGAATCTCTTTGAGTTTAAGGCCTACCTAGCAAGTTCTAGGACAGCCAGAGCTACATAATAGAGGCCACAGTCTCAAAAAATCCCAAACAAACAACAACAGAAATCCCACCATAAAGCACTCTCTCACATACACACTCTACAGACTTGCAGGGTCCCTTAAGTGTACAATTCAAGAAAACTCTTCTGGGGGCCGGAGAGATAGTTCAGCACTTCACAATACCAAGCATCCATGTAGAGGCTAAAAACTGTCTCTAAGTAGCTCCATTTTCAGCTGTATTTTTAAACAAGGGGCCTCCTCCATAAGGTGTGTGTGTGTGTGGAGGGGATGATTTACTGGGCCTGCTGTACAGCATGAAGACTCAAGTTTGGATCTTTAGCACACACAAAAGCCAGCTAGCAGGCCAGAATCTGTCTGTGACTGAAGGTATCTGGGGTGGTGAGATAAAAGGATTCTGGGGGCTCTTTCTAGATCTCCAGCCTAGCTGAACTATGAACCTGAGTTTACCAAGTAAACAAGAGTAGTGTAGAAAGCCACAGGCCTCCACAGCACACACGGACCAGTATATGAGCATGTACCACATACACACTAACAAAACAAAAGCAGAAAAAAAGAGAGTGTTAATTCCTATTACACAAGTTCTTCACATACTTTTTTAGGTAGACAAGACAGAGAAGCTGATTAAATAAGGCAATTAATCTAAATGTTAGGAATATTCTCAAATAACTTTGAATTTTGTTTACCAAGCTCCATGTGCTCATCACAGGAGTTGTATCCTGGAGAGGATGGCAAATTCTCATTACACTGTAGCAATTCCAATGAGTCATTCATTCCTGAAGCTCTCTTATCCATCACCAGCAGGAGTTTCTGTACTGCATTAGGCATCTGATTTGTCTTCACTTCCCACACCATGTTATGGTGCTCCGACTTGAAATGAAAGAAAGACAGCATCGAGTCATGTCAGTGAAAGAGACAGCATTTCAACTTAATCATACATTGCCTTTTTATTTCCTCCGCCCCTCTAGGACAACTCCAAAACTGTGTGCTAGTAAATCTCTTTTCAGGTGTAAATACTAACAATTCATTTTTCAGATATGTTCAAAATCAAAAGAAAATTGAGCCCAACCAACTTCCCAAAAAGAGCTAGGTGGAGGTGATAACACACATGTTTATTTCTAGAATTCAGTGGGCAGAGGCAGGCAGATTTCTTGTCTGGTCTACATAGCAAATTCCAGGTCAACCAGGTATACCCAGTAAGACCCATCTTAAAAAAAGAAAAAAGAAAAAAGGAAAAAAAAAAAGAAAAGAAAAGAAAAAACCCTAGAAAAATAATCCATTTCTTTTGTTTTTAAAGATTTTTATTTATTGTTCAATACTTTTGCGCCTTCATAGTTTGAAGGTAATTAAGCATACTTAAAATTGTATTTGCTGTAAACATTTAAGAGTTTCTGAATCTTATGATGGCTATATTACATTATACTTCTCATGAAAATTAAAATATTCTTCAAAAAGATTTAGGACCTAGCATGAGAAAAGGATGTATCATTCTAAGCCAGGCATGGTGGAATACACCTTTTCCCTAAGTACTCAGCAGAGGCAGGTGGATTTGAGCTCAAGGCCGGCCTGGTCTATAAAGAGAGTTCCAGAACAAGCCAAGGATACAGAGTCATTCTGTATTAACTATTATTCCCAGAAAGATTAAAACACTACAGTAAACTTAGCAAAACAATTACTAAAACTACCTTTAAATCAAATCAGTACCACTCAAAATTCCTTTTCAGAAAATCTCAAATTTTTGAATTACATTAAAGATAAAGCTTTATTTCAGTATTAATTCCCAGCTAACTTTCTTTATAGAAATTCTTTGTGAAAGCCCTGGCCAAATTATCACAAGGAAGACAGACTAACATAACATCTCTCAGCACGGTATCCCTGTCACACTCTTAGCCTTGGCAATAGCTACATTAGGATCTAATTAGTACTAACATAGTCACAACCAAGTCAGACTTCTGACTTCTCAGGCTCTACTTGAATTTTTTCCTTTTGAAATTCTAAGAAATACACAACAAATCATGATTTTTCAACAATGTATAATTCTTTCGCTCAAAATAGTTTGATTCCTGAAAGGCACAGTGCAAAAAGAACTGACTCCAAGAAGCAAACATGCACATGACAGAAATCAATGTGCTCCCAAAAGCACACTTATATGAACCAAGTGACTGAACTTGTGGCTCACTATCAAAATCATGTTTACAAAACCAGCTGTACTTTCTCTCAAGTCCTTAAGATGAATAAAAAGTTTAAAAAAGTAAAGTAAGTTTCTAAGCCCCAGACTGAAGCAATGAAAACATGTTGTAGAGATTCTTAATGTCCTAAATAAAATAATCACTGTAAGCAAATAATCATACAACTATCCAGTTTGGGCAGTTTCTTCCTGCAAGCTATCCATACACCTTGGAACAGCAATGTCTCATGCTATTACTTTGAATACATAACAGTTTATCTAAGTCCGAGGTATGCTATGGAATAATCCTGTACACTATGAAAATGTGTTGTTCTCATTGTTAATAAAAAGCTGACTGACAGCCAGGCAGGAAGAATAAGCAGGCTAGGACAACGAGACTACTGGGCAGGGGTGTGAGGGAGTCTTATTGGAATCAGGGAGTCATGAGGAGATGCTGGGAGAAACAAAAAGGACATTATATACTAACAAAAGGTACCAAGCCACATGGCAAAACATAAAGCACTTATAATTAATATTAAGACTCTGAATGCATGTGGGATGTCTTTCTGTATGCTGTGAATGCCATTGGATAATAAAGAAGCTTTCTTGACCTATGTCAGGCATTTTAGAAGTAGGCAGGGAAATCGGAGTATAGATAAGGAAAGGAGGGTGAAGTCAAGAGAGACACATCCAGTCACCCAAGAATCAACAAGTAAAGATAACACACAAGCCACGGGTCACATGGCAAGACAAATTAATGGAAATGGGTTGAATTAAGATGCAAGAGCTAGCTAGCAATGTACCTGAGCCATAGGTCAAGTAGCATGTAATTAATATAAGCATCTTATATTTGGGGGGACCTAAGCAGTAGTGGGCAGGTCTGAACCTTGGGACTAGGCTGGGCCAGAAAGTTCATATTACACTGAATGGTTATTTGGGAAATGGCTTCTGGCACAGAAAAACTCTACCTACAAATGGTGCCCAACATGGGGCAAGAACTTTCCACCTAAGATCTGACAAAGCTTAAAAAGATTCTAGACACACAAGAACAGACTCCAGCATGGTTTCTTGGTAGCCACATTTTCTCGGATGGGCTCTGTTTGCTGGCACAGCTCCCTTAAGAGGTGGCTTCCTGGCTCAATGCTAATGGGAAAAAAAAATGGTGAGGGAGGCTCTTTTCAGAGGTCCTACTACTAAACACTTAAATAGTGTTTATCAGTGGCAGCATGAACCCCCAAAACTTCCCAGAGTTGGAATGGTAAACACCGCTTCCAGAACTGGAAGTAAACATACCTCTGCCATGAGACAAGGCTCTTAGGGATCCAAGGGGAAGAGCCAGCTGCCAAAACGCCATGGTCTAAGTCACACAGAAATTTAAGTTTTACTCAAAAAGCATTACAGAGGCTCAATAAAGGACACATTCCAAGAAAAACAAAACTCTATAAATGTGTTACATTGTTTAAAAATATACATAGGCTTGGGAGAAAAGTGCAGGTACAATCATACACACATATATGGAATTATATATATAAAATTTAAAACTAAAGTAAATCCTTAAAACAGAAGTAAAGTAATAAAAAAATGCAAAGACTAAAACACACGTCTGATCCTATGTGTTATTATGTTGTCTTTCCATATTTTGGCTGCTAAGAGATATTGGATTATGTTGTAAAAAGTTTTTTTGTCTCGTTTTGGGTCTGGGAGGTTTGTGAGCGGCGTGCGGCAGCGGCAGCAGTGGCTGTTAGGACCCTGGTTCGTGCCCCCACAGCTTTTGTCTCTAAAAAACATTCTATTACAGGATTGTAAAAATGGCTAGATTCAACCAACCTATGTATTTTAAAAATATTTTGACTTCAAAAGATATTACTTTAGGGAAAGGTTATGCTTTTATTTCCACAGGAAATGAAAAATTAGATTCATTCAAAGTAAAAAAAAAAAAGGTTCAATCAAGAAAAAAACCTAAAATCTTGACTACAGATGTAAAGAAATAAACCTAAAAGAACTACAAAACACATGATATATATTTTTACCTGCTCAAACACAGAACAAATGGCTGCCAGGACAGAAAAACCCCACCTACAAAGGCACTCTGGAGAACCAATGTGGTCCCCCCCCCTAATTACTACATTCTAATTAATCAGTCTAAGCACATAGCAATACTGCTGGGATATAACTTCCTACAAATGTTAATGGTCAGGTGAAATGTGACTTCTCCAGTATTAAATCATGTTTTCTGTGCCTTTACCCAATCAATCCCTGAAACACTAAGCAAAAAACTCTATCAATGATTCTTACCCAACTCTGCAGAGTCACATGTATGCTTAGAAACAAATGAGTAAATGATTTGTACCAAACAATGTTTTGTTTGTTTGTTTTTTCAAAAACCCAAGTGTGATGAGCTAACAACTCCTGTGATTAAAAAAATGACTGTTAACAATTGGGAGTAATGTAACATAATGGTAGGTCAACCTGCTGGTCAAGCCAGAAGAGGGCGCCTGGTCCTCAGCACAGGTACCCTATATTCCTTTTTAATCACATATCATATATAAGGCATCATATAAGTTAACCATGAATAGTTAACCAGAATGTCCAGGGGTCTAGTCTTTAGTTCAGTAGGACAAGTAAATAGCTTTCACTGTATAGAATAAGGCTTGGCTATCAAAAGGGGGAAAAGGTGGATTCCCAATAAGAGAAACTCACATCAGCTAACAGATCTGGCAAAGTACTCCTGGATGAGATCAGAAAATAGAGAAACTAGTATTAACAGGAAGTATGACAGCCTTGAGCATTGCATGACCATGGATACTAAACAGTAAGATACAGTTCAGTGGGGGGGGGGGGTTTGTGTGAGTGAGACAGGGTTCCTCTGTGTAATGGTTCTGGCTGTCCTGGAATTAGTTTGCAGGCTGGCCTCAAACTCATAGAGATCTGCCTGGTGCTGTCTTCCAAGTGCTGAGATTAAAGACGTGCACCATCACCACAGCCTGGTGAGAGTGAGTATTAATCCTAGTGTAAGAAAATAAAAGAAACAAGGGTAAGAACTCTGAAGTTAGATTATGTATAAATCAGGTTTGTCAACAGGCTACATGCTCTAACTATTTAGTATCTTGCCTTGTTTGTAAAATGAAATAATTAAAAGTACATACTTCCCAGACAAACACCAAGGCAAATAAATAAAGTTTTTTTTTTAAAAAAAAAAAAAAAGTACATACTTCACTGGCTGTGGTAAAAATTTAGTAATAACAAAAACTCTTCAGTATGGAATAACTGGTGTTGCTACTAACAAGTATCAGACTACAGGGAACCATTGACAGTTTATGGAGTTGAGATCTGACGTGAGTCTAACTACAGTTTCTTTGAATATGTACAAACCATATTGACACACCATCTGAACAGGCAACATGTGCGTGTTTGTTTTGCTTTTTAAAGAATATTCATTCTCTTCTTAATAAACTGTTTCCAGATTCCTTAGCAAGATCTTATAAAAGGTGGTAAGTAGTAACAATGCTTATTGAGTAATTCCTAAAACACACAGGAACTTGTCAGTCTTTCCAAGTTCTCTCTAACAGCTAACAACAACAGGTTAGATCAGATTTTCATTCATTCTTTAGGGATCTGTTGAACAGCTTAAAGAACACAATCCAATCTTCACAATGTCAACACTCCTTCAAAACATCCACTGTCTCACGTACTGTGAGCTAGATGTTAACTGTCAACTACAGCAGCACCATGTGAAAACAGCCCCACCTGAGACAGGGTCATTGTCAGCCTTTGTGTTCTGAGTCCACAGAATCTACTAGAGCTGCCTTGTTCTCTCCCTCTGCAGAGGGCTTTGGTTTTGCCATTCTTCCCAGCTACATCTTCCCCTCTCCCCATCAGCAGTGCCTACTACCCACCACCGGAGTTCCAGCGCGCTAAAATTTCATCACACTCCCATCACAACATACTTCTGGGGAAATACTAATTTTAATGTCAAAGCAGAACCACCTACAATTGACAGACCAAGTAAATATTTACTGCTGGACATATGGACTTCCCACTGATTATGGTGAGGTCTAGTTTTTGGCTGAGGTTTTGCTAAGTTTTTATTATACAGGTTTTGTTTGTTTTCCTAAGAAGTTTTGATTTTTAAGGTTTTTATTTTCTTTTCTTTTTTTTTTAAACTTTATTTATTTATCTATTTGCCTTGGTGTTTGCCCGGAACTGGAACTACAGACAGTTGTTAGCTGCCATGTGGGTGCTGGGAATCGAACCCGGGTCCTCTGGAAGAGCAGACGGTGCTCTTAACCGCTGAGCCATCTCTCCAGCCCCGGTTTTTATTTTCTATACAGAAAAAAGAATGCCTAAACTTCAAGACAAAAGGCTCACATTTTTTTTTTACTCTTCAGGTTACATAAACCTGGAACCAGCAATTCATCTTCAAACTCACAGTACTACTTTGAGTATTATTTTAAGAATAAAGTACATGAAAACACACATAAAAATCATTTACAGATTGCTGGTCTGTCTTCTGATAATCCATGTTGGGCAAAGCAAGACTTCTGAAAATTTAAAGGAACACCATTTCAGCCTACCTTCAAAACAATCCCCCTATACATGACAGCAATTAGATATTACTCTGAAAAACAAACTCAGTTCTCAAACACCTCCTGGTAGAGCTAACTGTATTGTTCATTCACACTGTACACACTACTCTGCTATTAGAACGTGCAACAGGACTTGCCTTGCATTTAGGTTAATATGCATGTGTCAATTCTTTATTAAAAACCAATGATTTTCAAAACTTCAATTCTCTGTACTTTAAATGCCATGTTCAAAACTTCAAACTTTAATGTTTTGTAACAAATATCTACAAACTCAGGAAGAAGAGAACAGAGGACAACAAAGAAGCTGGGTTTCCAAGCACTTGCCTCCCTCCTCCTCTCCTTTAGTCACCATACAAACAGCTCTGTGACCATAATGCATGAGCAAGGCAGGACTCTGACCACTGAATGGGACCATTTTCCTTCTTCAGTTCAGGGACCCTTACAGACTTTGTTAAAGACCCTCCTCCTACTCTCTCTTGATCCTCAAGCACTTCCACACACCATCCAGACTATCTGTTCAAACTATGGTGAAAGAGAAGGCAGTGTACAATTAATATATACCTCTGACAAGAAAAACTGAAACATTTAAAATAAATTATGTAGTTACAAGCTACAAAAGATACCACAAATATTAAATTCGACCCTCTATATCAAAAGCAATCAGAAGGTCTTACTAGAATACCATTACATATTCTAAATGTCACTTCTTTGACAAATGTTTCTGCTACTGAGCTAAAAAAAAAAAAAAAACAAGAAGTCACCTGGTGGGTTTGTTTTGCTAAGCTACAGTGAGTGGTGTAGCATACCACTTAGCACCTTTTTGCTCAACAATCTAACCACTGATGCCTATTTTCCTTATTTGTCAATAGAACTACAACCTATCCACTCCTCAAAATTGTTACAGGTATAAAATCTCACATCCTTCCTTTGCTGAACATTACAAATCACATCAAAGCAAATTATTTTCATCATCAACATGAAATATAATACAGATCACATAAAACTTTCCATGAACAGTACTGTCAATTCAAATAATATTTAAGGCAAGACATTCTGGAGGGTGAAGAGAGGAGACAGTAGTTAAAAGCACTGACTTTTAAAGGCCCTCAGTTCAATTCCCAGCACCTAGTGCAAGACACTGCCGCTTGTTAACTCTGACTACCTCTTCTAGCCAGCTTGGGTACTGCATGGACACAGTGCACAGACATTCAGAAAAAGTACCCATACACATAAAATTTAAATTTGTTTTTTAAAATTACTTTTATGAGAAACTCAGAAATTACTTAAAATTTACACAAAAGAAACGACTTCCCTACACTTGATTTTATAATCCTTAACCATTTTCATATTACAATAACTTTTTATGGTCAGGCATGGGTGAAACCTAAAATTTATATAGAAGACACCTAGTTTCCTAACTTATCCTTTTAAAAACATTTTCGTATTTCAAAAACCTGTAAAAACAGGTTTGTTTGTTTAGACATGATGGCAGCACTCAGGAGACAGAGGCAGGAAGATACTTTAAGCTCCATTCCAGCCTGGTTGATATAGTGAGTTACAGTAGATTACCTAGGGCTACAGCATGAGACCCTGCCTAAAAAAGGAGGGAGAGGGGCATTTCTATAGGCGCATTAAGGGCTTCAAAATTTCACTGACAACTAAAGATGGAGGACTGCCAAGAATTCAGGGTCAGCCTAGGCTACAAAGACTTCAGAATCTTCAGGACAGACAAACTTACTCAATTAAGACCATGCCATTTGTCTAAAACAAAACCAAATACTGAAATTAACTGTATTATAGGGAATTTTTTCTTTCCTTTTTTTTTTTTTTTTTTTTTAAAGATATGGTCTTACTTGTAGTCTAGGCTGATCTGGAACTAGCTATGTAGCAGAGGTCCCGGCCTATTCTCCTGTTTGTACCTCTCAAGTGCTTGAGATTACAGACATGACTGAAAATAAACCTTTTTGACCTTCATAGTGAAAATGTAATAAAAATCATAGTTGGAAGTACAAAGCAAATGCACATCAAAATATGAAAGTTATTTTCATCAGGTAGTTAAAATTAAAATGTTTCAAATTTTCTTAATTGTGTGATATACAGGTATTTGTAAGTTTAACTTTTTAATTTTTGTGGTTTCTTTTTCCCTTCTCAGTAACTTAAAACACATAAAATATTTATACTTGTTAATACTTTTAGGAAGTAAGTCCTTAAGATAACTTATGTAAGAGTACTGGTATCTTTATTTTCAACTCATACACAAAGAGTACTGATATCTTTATTTTCAACTCATACACAAACCAGCTTGTAACCAACACCAAAGAACCTTCTGCCTCAGTATCTAAGTTCACACCATATGCCTGCTTCACTGCATACTGGGAGAAAGTCTGAAGATAAAAATACAGTAGAGATGGGCTGGAGAGATGGCTCCACAGTGGTTAAGAGCACTGACTATTCTCCCGGGGCAGCTGAGTTCCCAGCATCCACATGGCAGCTAACAACTAACTGTAATTCCAGGATCTGACACCCTCACACAGTTATACATGCAGGCAAACACCAATTCACATAAAAAACAAACAAACAAACAAAAAACAAAAAACAAACAAAAAACACAGTAGAGACATTGGTGGTAATAGTGTTCAAGAGAGAAACACAACTGTTGAGCAAGTGCAACTTGTGGCCAAGCAAAAATGGATGGCCAAAAAAATTCCCCCAAACCAACCAAACAAAACAAGAAAACACCGAGAAGGCATCTTTTTAACTATTTGAAAATGAACAAAGGGCTTTCCTGGGAAGAAACAGCAACTAGGTTTATAAAACTAAACTGGAAGCTTTAAACTGAAAATTTAAAACGATTCTGAAGTTTACTAGTCCAGTTGAAATAATTTTCTTCAACACCCCAAGGTAACACAAAAACTTGGAAGTTTCTTTTAACTGTAACTCAAATTTTCCCAATACTCAGTTTACAAACAAAGGTGAGGTTTAAAGCGACAGACCGGACATCAGAACAGAACACACAATTACAGTTGGAGATCCTGTTGTAGTAAGAACACAAAGTATTTATAAATGTTAAAGATACTCTAATTCTCAAACTGAAACTCATCCTGAAACCCCGTTCCCCAGAAGGTGAAGTTCTCTTAAACCTTGAGTCCTAGCAGCAGGTACAATGCGCCAGTAACCGTGTCCCGCCCAGCTGTCAGTGCTTTCAGACTCCAGCAGAAAAGTCTACAGGGAACTGCAGAAGCACAAGGCGAGGAGGAGCGAGGGGAATAACCCGGCTTCGCCAGAACTCCTTTTTGTTTTGTTTAAGTCGGCCTGCGGAGGGAGGAGCCTGGCCTCGCCCGGAGGCGGCGTCGCTCGGCTCGCTCGGTCAGGCCGAGCAGCGCCTCCGCAGCAGGCCGAATCCACCCCCACCTCTTTCGCCATTCATCGCTTCCTCCCCTCCCCCCATCATGTGACCACAGCCTGGACGCCAGGCTTGTTTTTCCCCCTCGGCGCAGTCCCATCGCGCACGCGCCTCGCTGCCCATTCATTCGAACTGCGTAACAATGAGCCCGGGGCCCGACGGCTCCGCGAGCTCCCCCACCCGGCCCGGGCCCCGGAGGCAGCTCTGCCTCACTGGAGCCCCCAGCCCGCGAAAGCTCGCCGCCCGCTTCCGCCCCTCTGCCTCGCCGCTGGGAGTGGCGAGTCAAACTTTCCCCAGCCCTCCCGAACGCCAGGCCCCTCCCCTGCCCAGGCCCCTTCCCCGCCAGGCCCCACCGCGAGCGCCCAAGCCCCGGCCTCCGCCAGCCCCCAACCCCCACCCCCGGGGAGGGGGATCCTGGGCGCCACGACCGCCCCGCCCCACCCCGCAGAGGGGCACGGCCGGCGGGCTCGGAGCGGGGATCCCGGGGCGCTGCAGCCCGAGGGTCCCCGCTTGAGCGGCCACCCCCTCCCTTACCCGCCCCCACCCCTCCGGAACCCAGCGACCACACAGCGTCACGACGCGGGCCGCTTGTCGCGACAGCGTCGCCAGCAGCTTGCCTGCGCATCCCCTGACGGCTGCCCGCTTTCCTGGAGCGCGCCGTGACTCCTGCAGCTGCGTTTACTTCTCAGCCGAAACTTTCCTACTTACCAAACCCGTCGCCATTACCAAGTCTTTCAAGCTTCGTCTTCCCCCTCCCCTGAAGCGCCTGGGGGCTGAGCCTTCGTTCACCTCTTTAGTCTTTAAGTGGTCGGAAGAGCTGCCAGTCTAAGAGTCCGCTTTTTCCATTGGGCAATGTCGTGGCCGTCTCGGTGGGCGGGTCTGTATTGACTTTTCTGTTGTGTTTACTGGAAAAGGTGGCTTGTCAATCACTAGAGAGAGCGCTTTGGATTGGATTGCTGCCGAGACGCTGGGGACCGGAGCCAAACTTTGTTCTCGAACTGGATTGTGGGTTGGTAGTCTGAGCCTTGCTCCGTAGCTCAGGAAATTGCCGGCAGGAGGAGGTGGCTGAACTACATATCCCAGAGGTGCGTGCACAGCGCACTCTTGATAGTAAACAAGAGTCATAGGGACACGTGTATCAGCTCGTTTGTTTTGGTGTCTCAGACAAAAGGGAGGAGGCGGAGGAAAGGACAGTTTTAAATCTTGGGCCTCTTCTCTTCCTCTGGGCCTCCGAGAGCACTCAGAGAGCAGTTTCAGTTTGTCGCAGCACCCACTCCAGGCCATAAACAACCTGAGTCGCTTGCTGCTCAAAGTTTGGCAGGTGGCCAAGGTATTGTTTTAATGCAAGGGGAAGAAGCTGAGTGCACAAGCGGAAGCCGTGCTGGCTCGCCAGGGACTTGATCACTCAAAATCACGGCACAGGCACAAAGGAGATGACAAAGGTTGATTCAGTACTGCCCTCCGGCAGCGGATAAGCCGGGTTTTTGACTCAACCCTTGCCTCATCGCGCCTACAACTAGGAAAGATGTTCTGTTTGACCAGGATGCTTTGAGACACATCCAAGCGCCCTGTACTATAAAAGGTTTAGTGATGAGACAATCTCAGTCTCGACATTTCCACAGCTGTAAAGGGGACTATTGCTTTGAAACTGAGGCATTTGAAACGGTATTTCTGTATAGACCTACATTCTTGTAATTCACACAAAGGGGTATAGATGTGTACTGTACGGGTCAGACTGACTTAGTTGCTGGATTACCTGTTCCTTTGGTGAATGTTTTCATTTGTCTCCCTTCCCAAGGCTTTCAAAAGAAAACTGTCTTTCCACTCTGTTTCCACTAGGGGTTCTTCCGACGTTTCTAAGGTAGTCTAACCAGAAGCAGAGACTGGCTTTTCTACTTTAGTTCACCTTCCCTTTAAAGGAGTTGCTCATAGCAGCTGGGTGAAGTTAATTTTTACTATTCACGTTATAAGCGTTACTGTAGGCATTATTGAGCTTTATTTTTTCTTTGAACCTGAAATGTTTAGTCATTTAGGCTTTGTTTCTATCAAATTATTGGAGATGTGCAGAAAATTGAGAAAAAGGAAATGAGTAAGAATTCTGGCAAAGTGTATTTTCTTTAAAGCTGCCACATTTCATGAATTTTCAAATGTACCCAAAAGCTGCATAACAGAATCAATAAACTAAAGACTACTCGAATATAACTGAAACAAGATTTCAAATTCCTTTGAGTTCTACATTTGGACTCTTGAAATGGAATTTTTATAAAATAGCCCTCTCAAGTGAGCAGAGATTTACATTCTTTGTTATTATTTCCTAAAAATAATCCAGAGGAGATAACAACAAAATACCTAATTTTCCCCCTAAGTAAAAAAAAAAAAAAAAAAAAAAAAAAAAAAAAAAAAAAAAAAAAAAAAAAAAAAAAA
>PVIH01009211.1:0-56129 GCA_004025045.1 Sigmodon hispidus | reverse complement strand
TTTAATCCAAACAATAATTTCTACATGGGTGTCTTCTCCCTATAACCATCAAAAATAACAGTAGAAGTCAAAGTAACAAAGGTTTTTTAGTTTCTTGTGATATTTTGTTTGTGCTCTAACAAATAAAGCTTGCCTAAAGACTAGAGGGCAGAGCTAGTCACTAGTTAACCATAGAGGCCAGGTAGTAGTAGCACACACCTTTAATCCCAGCATTTGGAAGGAGGAAACAGGGAGATCAGGAGTCCAAGGCCAACCTGGGCTACAGAGATTGATCCAGTCTAAAAGAGAAAAGAAGCCAGGAGATGGAGACTCACACCTCTAATCCTAGAATTTGGGACCTTGTGCCTTTGATCTATTTGGGAGGCCTACACCTTTAATCCCAGCACTATAGAGGTGGAAACAGGAAGTGATATGGATGGCTTGAGAGAGGAATGTAAGATGGGAGGACACAGGAGCTTGACCTCTTTTCAGTCTGAGAAATCACAGAGGTAAGAGGTGGCTGTGGCTTGTTTCTTTTTCTCTCTGATATTTCAGCATTTACCCTGATATTTGGCTTCAGGTTATTATTATTAAGACCAATTAGGATTCACACTACAGTTTCTTGCTTATATAACAGATTGTTCATGTCCCTGATTAAAATAGAGAATATGGAAAAGATGAAGGTCCTGGAAATAGAGGAAAGGTTGGGTTCCAATCTAGATGTTAAGCTTGCTTTGTCTGCAAGAAATCTGGTTACAGGGAGCCTAAACAGTTGTCTGTATTCATTTTCATTTAAAAAAGTAACTGTCTAAAGCACTGATTCTCAACCTGTGAGTCTCCACGTCTTTGGAGGGGGTCCCATATCAGATATCCTGCATAGCAGCTACTTCTGTTATGATTCATAACAGTAATTGCAATAAAAATAATTTTATCATTGTTGCTCACTACAACATGAAGAAGTGTTTTACAGGGTCTCTGCATTAGGAAGATTGAGAACCACTGGGCTTGAATAAAATTGAATACCCTCAGAAGATAGAGAAGACTGCTACTTTTGGTATCATTTGCTCTCAGAAGTTTGCTCAATTTGGTATAAATGAAATGAGAGTAATTGATAAATAATTGTGTTTCATCTCACATCTCGTTTACAAACTCAAGCTGAAATAACAATTCTTATGTCTTTTATTTAAAATTTCTAGAATAGATATTTTCTGACTTACTTAACATAAGGTTCTTACAGTATTCTTGATGGTTCTGTTTGGATGGTCTGTGCACTTTTAAAAAAATATTTATTTTTATTTTATGTGAATTGGTGTTTTGCCTGCATGTATTGATGATCTTGGAATTACAGACAGTTGTTAGCTCCCATGTGGATGCTGGGAATCAAACTCAGATCTTCCAGAAGAACAATCCATGCTCTTAACCACTGAGCCTTCTGTCCAGACCCTGTGCATGTAATAATTTGCTAGCCAAAATTACTTCATTTTAGGGGTAATTCTCATAAAGAACATTTAAAATCATAGGAAGTTTATATACACTATTGTTTATATATGTTCCAAGCTTTCATAATTCCATGCTAATGAACTAATACTTTTATTAACGATGCATCTTTCCACATTAACATCATCGCTCCCTTCTCTGCCTCTCTCCATCTCTGTAACCATCTTTTTGTCTGGCAAATAAGCAATTAGGTATCTGATAAACAATGAATAACAAGTTAAGGGAACAAGTTAATAATACATCATGTGCTATTTTGAACACTGACTCCTGAAAATACTTTCTATGTGCTTTAAGGGCTACTTCCTCTATGTAGCCATTGCAGGGCAAGTAACACTAACCAGAAACTAAGTGCTGTGGGGTCTGAAACTTTGAGCATCATTTCACCTCCCAAACACTTTTCAGATTCCAGCACTTTCTGGATCTCACATCTTCACATTAGCAATGCTTGGTGGTTAAAGTATGCAAATACTCCAAATTCCAAAAAGATCAAAAACCTTAAATAATTCAATAATAATATACTAATATTGTTACTATATAATTAAATTATTCTGGTTCCAAATGATTCAGATGATACTCAGCTTCCAGCAGTATTAATACTGTTTTTGTCTACTTTACCATGTCAGTCATGCAAACAGAATATGTATCTTAATATCACACCACCATCAAGTTTTATAGATTATCATAAGATACTATAGTTTTGAAGTGTTGACAGTCTTCTAGTGCCACTTTTAAAAAGTTAATGAAAAATATCCTTATAATGGGCATCTATCTTAAATAATCAAAATATGGCACTCCTAAAATTGTCTTCTGTAGTGGTACTTGCCAATAGCCCCACCTGCTGGGGAGTGTGAGATGGACAGATGGACTGAGCCCAAGAGTGCAAGAACAGCCTGGTGAGCACAGAATAGCATAGTCAGACTGTCTCAAGAGGAGGGGAAAAAAATTGTTGACATTTCAGGAATATAGTCATGTAAAGGAAGGTACACTTGTCCTGACTGCTGGCCTACAAGAGGTCGGTAAGTTCCAGTTAGTTATTCAGTCTATTTTCTTGTTAATCGGTAAGACAAAGGTTGGTATCCAGTTAGGACAGAAAAGGAAGATAAATTATTAAAAGTAAGTTATATTTCAACTAAATTTCTCAAACATTCTTTTAAAGCCTTTTCATATTAAATATAAAGTGTTAGAGGCTGGAAATGAAACTAAGTGGTGGGTGGAGTGCTTGCCCTGGTTAGATGCCTAATTCTTCACAAAGAAAAATAAGTCCAGACCGGATAAGACCCAGAACCCAGCCGCTCAAGAGGCTGAGGCAGGAGAGCATAAGTTCCAGCCATCTGAGGCCTCATAGCAAGACCAAATCTGTAGAAATCAAAATTAGGTAATAGAGATAATTCAGGGTTTTCTCTCAGGATGGTTCCAGCCAAGGCAGAGTTGAGAACTTAGCAGCTGGACACCCCAATGTTCTCAGTTGTCCAGAGTTTGCTTGATCTGTGCAGATTTTTTTAGTGTGTGCTCATGCATGCACATGCGTGTTTGGGCGCGTGGCTAATTCCTAATACCTGTGGGTTTTCTGGACTATAGACTCAGGCCAGCTCACTAGGCCACATAATTTTTCTTAGGGATTGCTAGTCTGGTTAAGACCACTACACCTTCATCGCTACACTATTTAATAGAAGACTTCCAAGAATCTTCCCTCCTTTATAAGTAAATGGGCAAACCCACAAAGTACATTCTAGAAAGGCATCTGTCCCATGCACTATTGGTTCTATTGCTGCTGTATTTCCAGTTCATCCACTAAAAAGAGCCAAATTGAGGGGACAGAAAATGACCAAGGCTCATCTTATTTGTTCTTTAACTTTTCCTTGTGCATAGGGGAAAAGGTGTACTAACATGCTACTATAAAACAGTAAGTGGTGCTAACAAAATATGTGTAAATGTATGTATGCCTATTTAATATGTCATATATACTTACATACCACTCTGTAGTGTCATGTTTATATTTAAGAGAATACCAAGGTTCATGCTATGGTTAAATCAAAATCTGAAACAACAAAAAGTTCTCAAGTAGGTGTCATTTCATTTTAATATAAATGATAAATCTTGTCTCACAGATTGCAATATCTCATCAGATTCAGATGACAGATACTAAAGACCTCTACAGAATGTTTAGGTTTGCAAACTTACCATATGCAAAAGTAAAAACCCACATTTGTTGGTAAAAAATTTTCTGGGCTGGAGAGATGGCTCAGGTTGAGAGCACTGGCTGTTCTTCCAGAAGACCTGAGTTTAATTCCTAGCAACCACATGGTGGCGCACATCCATCTATAATGCATTCCAGTGCTCTCTTCTGTCATGTAGAGCAGGCAGAACACATACATAATAAATAAATCTTTTTAAAATTTTTGCCTCTCAAAATTGACTCTATGTTATATAAGACTAGACTTTTAATTGACATTAATCGGCTTGTAGGCCAAAATTTTGACAAGGAAGAAATCTCAATTCTTCATGAGTTCTGCCACTACAACAGTCTTGGTGAAGACAGATTCTCCTTAGTATGCAAATTGAACAGAGATGGTCTTATGGTTATTGTTGGGTGCACAGATCTTCTGAAAAGTATTCTTGGCTGCTTACATTTTCACAATTTATGAGATACAATGATAAGATTTAGTTAGTTGGATTAACACCCCCCCCCCCCCCGCCCCGGCCAGGATTCTGTGTATCTCTGGCTGTCCTGGAACTCACTCTCTATGAACCAAGCTGGCTTTGAACTCAGAGCTCTGCCTGTCTCTGCCTCCTGAGTGCTGCAATTAAAGCATGCAATACCAATGCATGGTAATACTTTTTTTTAAAAAAAAGATTTGTGAATACAACTATTTTTTTGTTTAGCCAGTTTTGCTGCCTGTAAAATTATTCTGGAACAAGTAAAACTGTCTAAATACTTAGTTTCTCTCCCTTCATCTGTACGTTACCTCACTTTAGAAACCAGCATGCCTCCTGTTTCTCTCTGGAGCACTAGCATTTTATTCAGCTATGAGAAGCCCCTCATCAGCTGCCTAACAAAGGCCCAGAGCAATTCCTCTAAGTGTACTGTGTTTTAAGGTAATAGAAAGTTATCCAATCATTACACAACTTTTCAAAAAATTATCTGTATTGTTAAACATACTTTGAAAATGAAAACAATTCCGCACACTTCTCATTCCTATACTTCTCATTAAAATCCCAAGTCCTCATTTCTTTGCAAATTTTCCACATAAAAACATTTTACATGGTAGCCAATGGTAACAGTAACCCAAATATATTTACCCAACTTCTATTGCAGGTAATGGTTTTGTTAAAATATAGATGCTAAGCCATAATCATACTTGATAAGCAAGAAAATGCCTTTCTAAGCTTATTTAAAACAAAATGAAGACTCTTATTCTCCAGGACAGATTCCTAACACTTTCCTAGCTACAGGTGTCCTTAAGAGGTGCCATCTTTGAATGGAAACTTCACCAAAGAATTCCCAAATAAGGGGCTGGAGAAATGGCTCAGAGGTTAAGAGCACTGACTGTTCTTCCAGAGGTCCTGAGTTTGATTCCCAGCAACCACATGGTGGCTCACAACCATCTATGATGACATCTGGTACCCTCTTCTGTATACTGTATGCATAATAAATAAATAAATATATAAAAAAGAATTCGCAAATAGTAAGCTTCATTTGTAATTTAATAATGACATCCACAAGGCAAATTTGAGCTGTTTTAATTAGAAAGTTTTACACATAAATTCCCCAGTTACTCATATTTATTTGGTTATTGTAAATGGCCAGAACAGTGTCCAACATACCACAATAGTTAAAAAAAATTTAACCAGTAGTTAAAAATCTTACAGAGATCTACAGTCATGCAAAACCATACTTACTATTGTACACTATGAGGTTATAACTTCCATGGACCATATCTCATGATTTTTGTTACATTTATACACTAGACAAGCCATAATAAAAAAAACAATGCTTAAAACATTTATTATAAAAGTGTGCTTTATTATAAGGAAATTTTAAATATAACCAACAATACTGAAAATAATGTAACTGGCACTTATAGCCTTGGTTGGAGTTCTTTATTTAACAGGCCTGTGTTCACTGTTCCATGAGTGTCAAGTCAGCTTATGCAGTGCAACAAGAGAGAACTGGGAAAGCGAATAAAGACCACAGGACGAGGAACCAGGAATGTGGGTGGCTTCTTTCTTGTTTTTCTGGTTTTGGAAATTTTCCTTGTTTACCACATGGCTTTTAAAAACATGTTACCTTCATGTTGAGAGAGTTCTTTGTCCTACAGACAGATTTTCCAAAAATAGTAATATTTTAAAACATGAGTAAAGCTATAGTTTACACACTTTAACTGGTGTATGCATTACCCAATTAACATTCTAGTCATGTTTTCATGTACAAGTAGGACGATAAACATTCCCTTATATGATTATGACAGCCATAGGTGAATTTCATATATATAGATACCTCTTTTCCTTAGACCATGTTTCCCAAAATGAAATTACTCAGGTGAATATCTGCTGAAAATTAATGTCTCTAGACATTTGATCATGGGGCCTAAAAATCACGTAAAAGTATATTGCTTTGGTTGTATATAGCATGTCATATTTCACATAAAAATAAGCATAGAAGTAACCAAAGAAAATCTAATAAAATTTTGTACTTGGTGTACTTTTAACTCTGAGTTAACTTTAAAGCTAAGGACAAGGCCTAATGATATGTAGTATAGGCAGAAATTCCATTAATAATTATTTATGGCTTGCTTATATATAAACTTATTTCCACCACTGCAGTAGAGTTTTTAAGGGTTGGAAAAGACAAAGCACACTTGCCTGGCTGCTGATCAATGAGCTTGCTGCTTGGTGATTATGACAAGAACAGAAAGAAAAAAATCATGGGCACAGACATGTGCACAGGGCTGCAGTATTTGGACCATAAAGAGCAAAGCAATATCCCATAGGCATGTGGATAAGAATCCTAAATATAAGACTAAGAGCTTTTAGAGAACAAAAGAACGTCAAATTAAGTTTAAATGGCTTAAAAAAAATCTTTGTCACATTAAATGTCAAAATGCAATTTATAAAGAATACAGGGGTTGCAAAATAAAAGAATCGGTGAGACTACATATTTAATAATAAATGTATTTATGGGGTGAGTGGTGGTGGCACATGCCTTTAATCCTACCACTAAAGAGGCAGAGGCAGAGGCAGAGGCAGAGGCAGGTGGACCTCTGAGCTTGAAGCCAGCCTGGTCTATAGTGTGGGTTTCAGGATAGCCAGAGCTGCACAGAGAAACTTTGTCTCAAGGGAGGGAAAAAAAAGAAAGAAAAATGCATTTATGATCTTTCATCTTAAAAGATTCTTTACCCAATTATTATAATGACATAGTTGTCAAGCCTCAAAGCCACTCAATTACGTAGGCTACTCACTGACATGTGTCAAACTAGTCAAAATGTACTTTATTGCAAAATATAAAACATTTTAAAATTATGTATGATGTTTCATACCATTTCACCAATAGGCCAAGGCTAATAACACACAACTTATCAGGCCAGAAAAATTAGAACAAGAAATAAATGACATTTTGCTGTATGATGAATTGTAAATGCCATGGTACATGGCATGAGTCACTGTCAGCTTCCCTCTTAAATGGGATAGTCACTAATTTGATAGTTGAATAATCCAAACACAGATTGGACTATGGTTACACCTTTTAATTATCTTCTTAAACATGTATGCTTTCAATATTTTATAACTATTTGAATAAAACCAGTCAAATAATTTTTTTGAAATAGAAAGTCATTTTTATGAATATGTTGATTTTTTAAAATGAACTACCCATTAGAAAGTGATGTTAAAGCCCATTGACTATTAAATCACTACTGTTTACTGATACATTGTAAATGTTTTTTGTTTAAAAAAGGAAAGACCTGAAATCACAGAAAATGCTTGGCATCTACACAAACACATTCTCAGTGGACTAACCACTACTGTGTAACTGTTTTACTAATGCTCTCTCTGCTCTGTACTTTTGCTTCATGCAGTGGGCTCAACAATATCCATGTTTGTTCCAAACAGTGCAACTAATTGTTCTTCATAGGTGGCAATGTTCCTTTTCATAATTTCCATGCAAGGTCCCAAAAGCCTTTCAAATGCTTGCACATCCATGGCTAAGAGAAAAGAAAAAAAGTAAATTAAAAATACGATTCCTTACATAACTCAGAAATTCCTAAGCCATTCCTTATTACTATGATATTGCAGTTTTGATATGTTAACAATGCAAGAAAAGTTTTAGGTAGACATTAGAAAAATATGAGAAAAATAAAGGTTAAAATGCTCCACTTCTCTGGTTACAGTCTGGGATGCTTTGACAGATGATGGACCTGTGACAAAGTTGCTGGGAGGTGCCTTGATTAATGTGAAAGAAATGAGGGTGTAATATCTCTTTGTTTGTCTGCATCGTGCATTTTCTTTTTATTTTGTGTTTTTGGTATTGAGACAGCCTGGTTTTTGTAGTTCACACGGACCTTGAACAAACTGGCCTTGATTTAAAACCCTACCACTTCAGGTGCTGAAATTAGGGACAGAAGACACCAGACCTGGCTGTATGATGCATTTTAAGATGAGGTTACAATATACTGCTTAACATATCAAAATCTATCTCTCATATTTGCGTAGGTAAAAAGAATAGGGCTTAGGTTTTAAGGACATTCTTGCATGGTAAAAATAAAAGTGACCTTTATGTACTGAGCCATTCAAAAGGCAAATGAACTACTTTTCAAAATAAATAGCTAATAACACAGGAGACCACTTCCTAAATGTAACACCAGTAGCACAGACACTGAGAGCAACAATTAATAAATGGGACCTCCTGAACCTGAGAAGCTTCTGTAAGGCAAAGGAGACAGTCAATAAGACAAGAACGATAGCCTACGGAATGGGAAAAGATCTTCACCAACCCTACATCTGACTAAGGACTGATCTCTAAAATATATAAAGAACTCAATTAAAAAATGGAGCACAGATCAAAATAGAGAATTCTCAACAGAAGAATCTCAAATGGCCGAAAGACATTTAAAAATGTTTTCTACATCCTTAGCCATCAGGGAATTGCAAATCAAAACAACTCTGAGATACCATCTTACACCTGTCAGAATGGCTAAGATCATAAACACTGATGACAGGATGACAGCCTATGCTGGGAGGATATGGAGTAAAAAGAACACTCCTCCATTACTGCTGAGAGTGTAAACTTGAACAGCCACTTTGGCAGTCCGTATGGCAGTTTCACAGAAAAGTGGGAATCACTCTCCCCAATGATCCAGCAATACCACTCTTGGGCATATACTCAAAGGATGCATATTTTTACCACAAGGGCATTTGCTCAACTATGTTCATAGCAACATTATCCATAACAGCCAGAACCTAAAAACAACCTAGAAGTCCCTCAAGTGAAGAATTAATTTTTAAAATGTGGTATATTTACACAATAGAGTACTACTCAGCAGGAAAAAAAAATTAAAAAAATGACATCCTGACATTTGCAGGCAAATAGATGAAACTAAAAAAAATATTCTGAGTGAAGGAATAGACCTAGAAAGACAAACATGGTATGTACTCACAGGTGGATTTAGATGCAAAGTAAAGGATAACCAGGCTACAATACACAACCCCTGAGCAGCTAGGTAACAAGGAGGAACCTAAGAGAGATATCCATGAAATTTCCTGGGAAGGAGACCTAGATAAGATCTCTTGAGTAGATTGGGACCATGGGGGCAGGAGGCATACAGGGAGGTGGGAAGAAAACATGAGGAATGGGATGGTTGAGCTTGGGGAGGGACAGAGAAAAACAACAGAATAGGTATCTTGACAAAGTAAGACATTGTGAGGTTAGAGAGAAACCTGGTGCTAGGGAAACACCCAAGAACACACAAAGATGAGCCCAGCTAGGACTCTAAGCACAAACTGACCTTTCCCTATAATCAAATTGATGATCACCTTAATTGTCATTATAAAACATTTATCTGGTAACTGATGGAAACAGATGCAGAGATCCACAGCTTAGCACTGGGTCTAGCTCCCAGTCCAGTCAAAGAGAGGGAGGAGAGATTATATGAGCAAAGGGGTCAAGATCATAATAAAGAAACCCACATACACAGCTGTCCCAAGCTACTGGGAGTTCACGGACTCTGAACTGACAGCTGGGGAACCTGCATGGGACTGAACTAGGCCCTCTGAATGTAGATGACAGTCAAATGGCATGGGCAGTTTGTGGGGCCTCTGGCAGTGGGACAAGAATTTATTCCTAGTGCATGACCTGGATTCTTAAGAGCCCATTCCCTACAGAGAAACACCTTGCCCAGCCTTGATACCAGAGGGAGGGGCCTGGTCCTACTTCAACTGGATATGCCAGACTGCACTGACTCACCCTAGGAGTCCTAGCCTCTGAGAAATGGATGTGGGATGACTGGAAAAAAGGGAGAAAGGGGAACAGTGGTGGGTATGTTAAAAAAAAATACTTTTTTCCAAAGTATTATTTATGAATGTTTTTATTTCAAGGCAGGTGACTATATATGGCTAAGTTTCACAGTCAATCTCTTTAAAAAGGTAGGATATGATACAGTAATGATAAAAGCAATAGATTATTTGTTTTGATCCCCAAAACTTTTTAAATTAAAAAAATGCTAATAAAAAATAAGTAGGCAATATATGCATTAAAAATAGCAATCTGAAAAATGTAGATCACTACTACACTGAGATTATTGTCTTACCCCAGTCAAAGCATCTGTCATCAAGTAACATCAAAAGTTGCCAAAGCCTCTTAAAAAATAGAAGCCTTGTCCACTCTTGATGAAACTATAGAAAAGCTGTTTTATAAGTTCCTCATTAAATAAAACTAGTCCTACCATTTTATCCAGGTTCTGCCTTCCTAGGTATATGTTTGAAGGAGTCAAAGTGAATATATAATAGAAATATCCACCTGCTTGTGGGATCAGCCTAAATTCATTAGGAAAAAGAAATATACACACACAATGCAGTGTCACTTGGCTATAAAGGAAAATAAATTGTAACATTTGCAGAAAAACAAACAAAGCTTGAAAACATCACATTAAGTGAAGCAGACACTGCATGTTGTTCTTCAGATGAAGGAGAGAAATCTAAATATATAATACATGAGGGGCTGGAGAGATGGCTCAGAGGTTAAGAGCACTGGCTGCTCTTCCAGAGGTCCTGAGTTCAACCTAGCAACCACATGGTGGCTCCCAACCATCTTTAATGAGATCTGGTGTCCTCCTCTTCTGGTACGCAGGCATACATGCAGGCAGAACACTGTATATATCATAAAAAAATGATCTTTAAAAGAAATCAATCATGAAAGTGGAAAAGGGCTATTTGAAAAATAAAACGGGGACCAACAGGGAGAAGGAGAGGGGAGTTATAGTGAATGTGCGATGCATATGCTGCTCATGAAAGTGTTACAACTTCATACAAGTAATACGGACTCACTTTTTTTAAAATTTTATTTATTTATTTGTTATGTATACAGAGCACAGAAGAGGGTTCCATATGTCATTATAGATGGTTGTGAGCCACCATGTGGTTGCTGGGAATTGAACTCAGGACCACTGGAAGAATGGTCAGTGCTCTTAACCTCTGAGCCATCTCTCCAGCCCCATGTACTAACTTTTTAAAAAGTCATTTAAAAAGACCTATTCAGAAAACCATTTCTAAGGAAAAAGTAAGTCACTTCTGCATACATATATACACATACAAATTGGACCCAAAGGTCATAAAGCATTTACCAGTGAGTGATTAGATAATTTATCATGTATATATTCACTAAATAGAATGTCAAAATTTGATGTATTAATAAAATTTCTATAGTGGAAAATTGCTTAAAAATAGAAAACTCAAGCAAATGAAACAAAAGGAGCTATAATAGTGGATACCATGGCAGACGGTGAGGACACTGGGTGTATGTTAGCTTTCCCTAAATTTTTCCATACCTCCTGTATTTCTCCCATTTCCATTAATATAATTATTACAGAATAAAATAAGCAGCCTCTCTCACATCACCTTTATTTTACATGCAACAGCTTTGAGGAGAATCTGTCAATTTGTCTTCTTTCATCAAAGTATTATTTTACTAATATTGCACTTATCGAAAATCTTTTACAAAGTGACTCTGCAAAGAATTAATTCTGAGGAACCTTTCAAACCTTAAAAATTACTGAAAGTACTTTTATACTTTTGAGTTGTGAGGAACATGGAGAGGATAATTATTGTTAAATCAGTTTCTTAAATATCATTTATGTTGCTGTTTTCTGAACTATGTTTTCACTTCATTACCTACGTGAGTGATTTCTCAGACACAAAATCTCTGTTGATACCAACTGAAAGTGTCATGTCAGTAAACTTCCTGGTAGAACAAAGCCGTAACAAGCTCAGTAACAGCAACTAATTATGCTCTGACAGACCTGAACTGAGGCCTGGAGTGGGGAGGGGAAGGGTGGAGGAAGAGGTATGACTACATTTTCCACTGTCATTCCAACTTCCCAGCAGAGATTAATAATGAACTTCACAAAAGTGGCATTTTACCTCTCTTTTGAGGAATACAACACATGGCGTCTTCTTGATAGATTAAATATAGAACTTGTGTCTAAACTTTGGTCATATTTTATGAGGACTTCAGCACTTGTGAACCCAATAGAATGTCCCGTATGATTTGAGAGCTCGCCACTGTGACTCCTACCTAAACATTTGACAGTCCCAATGGCGTGGGCAGATGCTGCTCTTGGTTTGTTGGTGACCAGGGCCAGCTCTCCAAAGTACTGTCCCCGAAAACATCGAGCAATTTCCACAGCACCATTCTCTTCCACTTCTGATTTACCCTGAAAAGAAAATTGAAATAAGTTACATTTAAGTCAAACACATTGAAAAATCCATTATTTTTCTTGCTAATAAGAGGAATTTTAGGACTGATAAATGTTTACCTTTCTTTTCATAGTAATTTTCACTTCTCCAGATTCTACAATGAAAAAAGAATCTGCCAAATCTCCCTATTAAAAGAAAACAAAAATGTAGAGTAAAAATGAAAATTTCATAGCAACCCTGAAATTATGCCCTTGAAGCCAGCTTAAAAATTCCAGTCTGTAAGTAAGTGATACTGAAGAGGCTATTTCATCTTCTACATTCAAGGGTTATGACTAATAACTATGAAGTAACACTTTTATTTGTGAAACATTTGAAATAATACATTCTCTACCAGAAAATATGGCAAGTAACCTGGGTTAGGAATCTTCCTCCAAATTTTGTGCTGAACCAAATCCACAGAAAGAACAGCATGGCTGTGTCAGTCCATCTGTGCTCCTTGAAAAGTAGCAACATGCTCCCTGAATCCACCTGAAGGAATCTGCATCAGCACAGTGACTTGGTAGGAGCAGAACGTACCTGGATGCATTCAGAAGCAATGGATGCTGGCTTTGGGATTTCTACTTCCAGGACAGGCTGGAACTGGGACTGAAAAGTCTAGTGCTATGTCTAACTAAAAACCTATATCTCCAGGTATGCACAAACTCTGATTTCTAATGCTGCTTCTCAAACATGTTATGGAAGAGTTTTGTTCACTGTTTAAGGTCCTCCCAGTGAATCCAGAGAAACATCAGTATTTGAAAACCTCTTTGGTACAATTTAAAAACTTAGCATGAAACAGTATCACAACCAACATACTCAAGGGCATGACTTTTACCTTTATCTCTGGGACCTCAAACAAAACCACAGATTATATCACAAAAATAAATGGTAGGCCCAGATTTCTAAAATATAGGATAGATATACATTTATAAATGCTCAGTATTCAATGACATCTTTAATAAATTTAGCTGTTTACTTGCTAGAAAATAGAGCCAGGATATTAAAGGTATTTTTGAATAACTAAAATAAAGTTCACTATTTACTTATTTCTAGGGAGTGAACCCAGAGCCCCATACATGCAAACATCACAGTCTACCCTTAGGTTGTACCTGTAGGCCCCTCCTTTCATTTTCATATCAAGTTTTTAATAAAAGCTTTACACTAAAATCTTAAGTTCTATGATTCCTGATATTACACCAGCTGCTTGGCAACTGTGCAACAAATGTTTGCAAAACTCCACTGAAGTCTGAGCCTAGCCTGTGGGCTGTGCCAATGTCAATTTCATAGTTTTAATTCAGTGCAATCATGATACAAGATGGCATCATCACAAGTGAGTGGAGACTCTATACAAACTCCCAGTACTTTTTGTGCAACTTTCTGTAATCTGTTTTTCAAAATACAAAGTTACAAAAAGCAGCTAACAGCCTGAGGCTGTAGCTCAGTGGCTGTGACATACTTAACATGTATGATGAGATCTTTGGTTCAACCAACAGTCAACCCCCAAATCAACTTAATCACCTGAAAAGTTGCTGACTTTGCTACTTCCCATTTAACACTCTCTAATTTAATAACATGTTTCCCAATATCTGACAGAGGGGTGAGGGTATGAACAGAAAGATACTTATTTTCCTTCTAAACAATGGTCTTTTCTTAAAACAGCCCTTGAATCTTATTTCACATGTAAAAGAAGAGACACTAATTCAAATAGTATTGTAGACTGCTGTGATTAGAAACAAAACGTAAGAGGTGAGGGTCATCCTCCCTTCAGATCAAGTGGTGACTTCCGCTCCCTGAACCCAGGCCCTGAGATGGAGCACAGCTTCCGAGGAACACAGTCTGCTCAGGCCATGGCTGGCATAATAGCACTGCGACCCCAGAGGAGCAGTTCGACCTCTGAACACACAGCTGATGAAGAGCTCTCAGACCAACAACTCACTGAGAGTCGACCAAGAACTAACCAAAAGTGAACTGAGGAAACAATGGACAGACACCAGTGCAAGAATACATACAACAACACAAATCAACAAGACACCACCAGAAGAAGCAAGTGGTTCTATAGCTTCAAGACCAGAACATAACAATAAAGAGGAAACAGAAATGAGTGACCTTAAAAACAGTTTTATGAAAATAATAGAAGCCTTAAAAGAAGATATAAAAACTCCCTTAAAGAAACAGATAAAATACAAACAGAAAATTACAAGAGATGAACAAATCCCTGAAAGAAAATAAAGAAAACCAAAATAAGAAAACAAAAAGGTGAAAGAAACTTTCCGGGAATTAAATATTGAAATTGAAGCAACAAAAAAGGCACAAACTGAGACAAAGTTGGAAATATAAAACCTGAAAAAAGACCTGGAGCCACAGATTCAAGCATAACCAACAGAATCCAAGAAATGGAAAAGAATCTCTGAAGTGGAAGACTATATAGTGGTAATAGATGCATCAATTTAAAAAAAAAAAACTACTAAAACCAAAAAAGTCATAACAAAATATCCATGAAATCTGGGATATCATCAAAAGGCCAAACCTGAGAATAACTGGACTCGAAGAAGGAGAAGAATACCAACTCAAAGGCACAAAAAATATATTCAACAAAATTATAGAAGACGACTTCCCCAGCCTAAAGAAGGAACTGCCTATAAAGATACAGAAAGCCTACAGAACACCTAATAGACTAGACCCACAAAAAAATCTGCTTGCCATATAATAATCAAGCCTCTACACCTACAGAACAAAGAAAAAGAACTAAGAGCTGCAAAGGAAAAAGGTCAAATCACCTATAAAGGCAGACCCATCAGAATAACACCCAACTAGTCAATGGAAACAATGAAAGCAAGAAGGTCCTGGTCAAACATTATACAGACACCAAAAGTGCATGGATACCAACCTAGACTACTGTACCCAGCAAAACTATCAATCAATATAGATTGAGTAAACAAGTTATTTCACAACAAAACCAGATTAAACAATACCTGACCACATATTGGCTCTACAAAAAGCCCTAGAGGGAAAACTCCAACCTAAGGAAAGAAACCAGAGACACTCATGTAACCACAAACAATTGATAAGCCCACAGAAACACCCCCCCCAAAAGGAAATACAAACTACTACCAAAAATAACAGGAATGATAGATCATTGGTCATTAATATCCCTTAATATCAATGAACTCAATTCACCTAGGAAAAGACACACCCTAGGACGATGGATACAAAAACAGAATCCATCTTTCTGTTGCATACAAGAAACACACCTCAACTTCAAAGATAGAAACAGGCTCAGAGTAAAGGATTGGGAAAAGACTTTCCAATCAAATGGCCCTAAGAAGCAAGCTGGTTTAGCCATCCTAATATCTAACAAAATAGACTTTAAGCTAAAATCAATAAAAAGAGATCAGGATAGATACTACTTATTCATCTCAGGAAAAATCCACCAAAACAAAATTTCAATCCTGAATATCTATGCCCATAACATGAGGGCATCTACATATGTAAAAGAAACACTACTAAAGCTTAAACCTTGTATCAAACCTGACACACTAATAGCAGGAGACTTCAAGACCCCACTTTCACCCTTGGATAGGTCAACCTGACAGAAATTCAACAGAGAAATAAGATATCTAGCAGAAGTTATGAACCAAATGGACTTAGTAGATATATACTGAACCTTCTACCCAAACAAAAAGGAATATACATATTTCTCAGCACCTCAGGGAACTTTCTCTGAAACTGACCACATACTACCACATAAAGAAAATATAAACAGATACAAAAAAATGAGTATAACTCCTTCTACCATATCAGATCACCATGGCCAAAGTTAGAGCTCAACAACATCAAAAATTACAGAAAGCCTACCAACTCATGGAAACTAAACATCACTCAACTGAACCACCTCTGGGGCAAGGAAGAAATTAAGTAAGAAATCGAAGACTTCCTAGAATTTAACAAAAATGAATCCACAACTTAAGAGACACAATGAAAGCAGTCTTAAGAGGAAAATTCCTAGCACTAGATGCTTACATGAAAAGACTAGAGAAATCCCACACTAGAGAACTATCAGAACAACTGAAAGCCCTAGAACAATTAGAAGCAAACTCGCCTAGAAGGAGTAGACTGAAGGAAATAATCAAACTTAGAGCTGAAAACAATACAATTAAAATAAAAAGAGCAATACAAAGAATCAATGAATTAAAGAGTTGGTTCTTTGAGAAAGTCAGCAAGATAAATAAACCCTTATCCAAACTAACCAAAAAGCAGAGAGTATCCAAATTAACAAAATCAGAAATGAAAAGGGGAACATAAAAACAGACCCCCAGGAAATCCAGAAGATTATCAAGTCATAATTTGAAAAATCTATACTCCACAAAACTGGAAAACCTAGAAGAAATAGACAGCTTTCTCAATAGGTGTCACTTACCAAAATTAAACCAATATCAGATTAAAGACCTAAACAGACCTGTGATTCCAAAGAAAATTGAAGCTTTCATTAAAAATTTCCTAAAGAAAAAATGCCCAGGTCCATATTATTTCAGTGCAGAATTCTACCAGACATTCAAAGAAGAGCTAATACCAATACTCCCCAAACTGATCTATACAGTAGAAACTGAAGAAACATTGCCAAACTCTTTTTATGAGGCCACAATAACACTCATACCTAAGCTACTCAAAGACACAACAAAGAAAGAGAATTACAGACCAATTTCTCTCATAAACATTGATGCAAAGCTTCTCAACAAAATTGTGGCAAACCGAATACAACAACATACAAAATAAAGTCATTCACCATGATCAAGTAGGCTTCATCCCAGAAATGCAGGGATGGTTCAGCATACAAAAAACTGTAAATGTCATCCACCATATAAACAAATTGAAGGAAAGAAACACCTGATCATCTCCTTAGATGCTGAAAAAAGCCTATGACAAAATCCAACACTCCTTCATGATAAAGATCAGGAATACAAGGAAAATATCTAAATATAATAAAGGCGATTTACAAGAAGACAACGACCAACATTAAACTAAATGGAGAGAAACTTGTAGTGGGATTATGCTGGTAATGTTGTAAATATTTGTCCTGCCTATTGGTTGAATAAAAGTTGACTGGCCAAAAGGCACACAGGATTGAGTACAGAAATAACAGAGACAGATGCCAGACAACACAGAATCCAGACAGATGCTACAAGGATGGGTAACAAGGAGAGGGCAGCAGAAACAGAGGAAAGAAGCTGAAATGCTGCTCTGAGAAAAGGTACCAAGCCACACAGCTGAACAACATGGGTTAGATTGAGAGCAAGCGCTAGCAAAATACATGGCTGGGCCCTCGGTCAACCAATGTAAAAATAATATAAGCCTGTGTGTGACTATTTGAGGCAAAGTGGAGCTAAGAGTGAGACTAAACCTCTGGGCTAGACCGTAAAGTCCAGCCCAGAAATCTTTTATAACAAAAACTCAAAGCAATCCCACTAAAATCAGGAACTACACAAGGCTGTCTGTCCCCTTTCCTCTTATCTATTCAACATAGGTCTCTAAGTTTTAGCTAAAGCAATAAGAGAACAAAAGGAGATTAAGGGGATAGAAATTGGAAAAGAAGAATTGATGAAACTATCTCTATTTGCAGATGATATAATTGTATACATAAGTGACCAACAAAATTCTACCAGGGAATTTCTACAGCTGACAAACACCTTCAGCAATGTAGCAGAATACAAGATTAGCTCAAAGAAATCAGTAGCCTTCCTATACACTAAAGATAAAAAGGCTGAAAAATAAGTAAGGGAAACATCACCCTTTATAATAGCTGCAAATAGAATTAAGTACCTTAGTGTAACTGTAACTAAATAGATGGCTCAGAGGTTAAGAGCACTGACTGTTCTTCCAGAGGTCCTGAGTTCAATTCCCAGCAACCACAGGATGGCTCACAACCATCTATGAAGACATCTTGTACCCTCTTCTGTATACTGTATACATAATAAATAAATAAATAAATCTTTTTAAAAAAACAAAACACAGAATATTAGAAATCCCTTCTAGTCATGTGCATGTTTCAACTGTCTACAATGCCTACTTTCTAGGCGCTCTCTGGCTGAGGCACTGTACAAAATTGGTTTCCTACTGTGAGTTTAGAAAAGCATAAAAGTTAATAAAGCATAAAAAAGGAAATTTTTATTAATGTATTTAATTCTTGGATATAGTGCAATGTTAGCACTTCTCAGTGAATGTTACCTGGAAATGGCCTCAGAAGGTCTCAGAAACTGAATATGTAAAACTCTTTACCATCTCCCAGTGAATCTGGGTCCTTAGAAATTTCCTAGGAACGCCACCACTTTCCCCTTTATACATGACATCCTATTCCTACTATATGTGTAAATTTCATGTTACAAATTATAAAAAAATTCAGAAAGTCAGGTTATGGTTTAATGCATATTCACTAGGAGCAAATTATATAAATAAAAATGTCCAAATTACTTGCTAGCTGTAAAAACATTTTGAGTTATTTGCTTAATACAAGTAATATTCATTTTACCCAACATTGCATACTAATTATTAAAACAAAGTTTCTCAAGATTTCTAAGACATCCTAAACTGACTGACATGGTATCATACCTGAGCAATAATCTGCTCTCCATCATTGTAAACTTTGGTGCCGATCACATCTACTACCTTCAGGCGTTCAGAAACCTACAAAGAAGATATAGTATTAGAAAGAAACAGACTGTAATGATTTTTCTTGGTCGTCAACTTTACTACATCTGGAATTAACTAAAACCCAAATGACTGAGTACACCTATGAGGGATTTTAATTAAATCACTTGAGGTGGGAAGACCCTCTTTGAACCCTCTGAAGTGTAAACATCCATCTTTGTTTGATCTGGGCCATACCTGCTACTGCAGCCTATAGAAAAAACATGGAAGAAGGCAGCTCCCGCTCCCTTTGCCTGCTTGCTCTAGCTCTCCCAGGAAATCTGTTCCTTCTCTGCCATTAGAATCCACTTCTTTAGGATTCTGTCTCACTTCATGGACTGAACAACTACTGGAATCTTAGATTTCCCATAGAAGACAGCTATTATTGGACTAGTGGTACCATAGCCTGTAAGCCATTTTAATAAATCTCCATATACATATATACAATATATATTACATATTCACCATAAACATATATATTATACATCAGCATATATATACATATACACATACACACATATATATGTCTATGTGTGTGTGTATATATATATATATACTTATATAAATTTTCTCTTCCCCTAGAGAACCATGAGTAATACACAGACCAATTAGGTAATACCTGGTGATATATTGTACATTTAATAAGGTTTGCCTGAAAATCAGAGAACAGCCAAGCCATAGATATTTAGTTATGAAGGTCAGGGGGTGGTGACCCAGGTCTTTAGTCCCAGCACTCAAGAGGGATCCATCTGAATCTATATGAGTTCAAAACCAAACAGATCCAGGCAGTGATGGCACATACCTTTAATCCCAGCACTAGGAAAGTTGAAACAGGAAGTAATGAAGTGGGTTCAGCTCTTCTCTTTGACTGAGGACTCAGAGACATTCAGTCTGAGGAGTCATGAGGACTGGCTAGGTGAGAAGTGGCTGTGGCTTGTTTCTCTGATCTTTTGGCTTTTCCCCAATATCTGACTCCAGGTTTTTATTAGAAGACCAAGTAGAATTCATGCAATATCTGGTGTCCGACTTTTGGGCACAAATTCATAAAAAAAGCCATTTGCCTGTGGCTTTGCAGCCATTGGCATAGGCTGCGTATACATGTGGCCAGAGAAAGTACTCAGCAGGCTAAGGAATTAGCTGGAGTTAGAGGTCTTCACACATTCCCTGGTACAGATGCTGGCTTTGGCTTGTTCCCTCTCCTGGTGGGCAGTAGCTTTCCCCAGCCCCCTCCTCAAGCTGCTGCCACACTAGGTAGCTGCTTCACTACACCCTTATCTCAGTCATCATCATCAGAAGATCTGGTGAGTCAATTGGGGTTTCTTAAAAGAGAGAATTAGATTAAGACACAGAGAGAGTTTTATCTGACATTAAAAAATGGGAAATAATGTTATAGCGGAAGGAATTTTGTCTCTGATAATACTCTAGACAGTATAAAAATAGAACAATTAAATAAGGACAATTAATGTAAATGTAATTTTAGATGTCTATTATAAATGTTTGTTTGATCATTTCTGTTTTATCATTAAAAAATCGGTTAATATGAATGCTAAGAAGAAAATCTTAGAAAACCTTGTTAAAACAGATCATAGAGATATTCAGACCCAGACAGAGGAATTTAAAGGAGAATCAATTTCAACACTGCATTATAAGGTTACAGAGAAAAAGCCTAAGGCTTTCAAACAGCTAAACTTAATTTATTCAGTAACCTTACAGGAATCACCAAATGACAGATATCCCCCAGACTGTGTAAGAGCTGAATGCACTCCTGTGCAAATGTTAGATTTGAGGAGAGTCATAGTCTCATATGGCATTCACTCACCCTTTGTAAAGCAGATGTTAAACTCATGGTCAACTTGTTATAGAATTATCCCTAAAGACATGACAGTTACAATTACAGTGATGCTGGAGCCTGATACCCAGTTAAAATAGGGGATCTGGAGGAAGGATAAAGCTACATTTCCCAAGACTTCTTGGGGAGGAAAACTATGCTAATAAAGAAAGACAATATTTATATAATGACTACACCCTGGCCTTATGCCAAATGGCAGCCTTCAGTGCTTGGGATAGAACTGAAAAAGTAGGAAAGAAAATTTAGTCAGTTACAAAAGTTATGCAGGGCACAAAAGAAACCTTTACTGATTTCTTACCAACACTGAATTCAGCAGTAAATTGAATGACATGAAGTTCAGAAGCTAGACAAATGATAATTAAATCTCTGGCTTTTGAAGGGTGCTGGAGAGATGGCTCAGCGGTTAAGAGCACCGTCTGCTCTTCCAGAGGACCCGGGTTTGATTCCCAGCACCCACATGGCAGCTAACAACTGTCTGTAGTTCCAGTTCCAGGCAAACACCAAGGCAAATAAATAAATAAATAAAGTTTAAAAAAAATCTCTGGCTTTTGAAAATACTAATGCATAATGGAAACGGATAATTAGGCCCTTACAGGGAAGATCAGTGCCCTTGGAGGAAAGGATATGAGATACAATTAATATGGAATGTCATAACTATGATGATATTTCTAGAGGTTTGAAGAAAAATTAAAATATCAAATGTTACAACTGTAAATAAGGAGCTGTGAGAAACAATGTCTTTGCTAAGAATAACCTCAACAAAATGCTTCTCCATTCTGGAGTATAAAGAAGGTGTGCTAAGGCAGGCATTGGACACATAAATGTAAGTAAACAAGGGACAGGCAAGGTAACTTTATGCCTTTGAGAAATGCCCTAATGGGATTTCTCCCTGTATCAAATTTAGTTCAGTCTGGTCCTGTCATTGTGGAGAAAACACCTTCCCAGAACAATTATAGAACCTAAAGTATATTCTAAAGCATACTCTGGATGACAGAACAGCTATAGAAAAGACAACAAAAAATTTGGGAAAAACCATAAAGCAAAAATTTTGGCAAACTTCTATAAATGAACAAAGACCAAAATTAAAAATATGAATAAGTAATGCTGTCACTGAAGGTCTGGTAGACACAGGTGTGAATGTAACAATGACTGCACCAGAATCCAAACTGTCCCCTTCAGGAGGTAAATATTTAGCTTTTGGGGATTGGAACATTACCCCAAGTAAAACAGAGCATAAGATGGCTCAAATGTATAGGGCCAGAAGGACAGAGAAGAAAATTAAAGTCATATGTGGCTAACACTGCCATGAATTTATAAGGACAAGATTTATTACAGCAATGGAATACTCAGATTAACATTCTCCCAGTCTCAGAAACAAACCATAAACCAACATGCTTCTGAGAAAAAATTAGAAAATATTATGAAAAAGTCACTGATCATTCAGCATGTACAAAAACAAGGTACAAAAGCTGCTGATCTTTCAAAAACACACACAGCACTACCTTTAAAATGGTTAATGGACAAACCTATATGGGTTCATCAATGTCCTTTAACAAAAGAGAAAATTGCAGGTCTTAAAACAGCTGGTACAGGAGCAGTTAAATGCTTAGCATATTGAAGAATCAATCAGCCCTTGAAATTCTCCTATAATTGTTATAAACAAATCTGGAAAATGGAGAATGGTAACAGATCTAAGAGTTGTTAACAAGGCACTTCACCCAATAGACTCTCTACAATCTGGAATCCCTTTGCCTTCTCTGTTACCTAAAGAATAGTCTATCATAGCTATTAATTTAAAAGAGTGTTTTTTTCACTGTATCTCTAAAAGAAAAAGACAAAGAAAAATTTGTCTTTACAGTTCCTACTTATAATAATTCTTGGCCTATAAAGAGATATCAATGGAAGGTTCTCACACAGGGAATGCTAAGTAGCTCCACTCCGCCAATATTTTGTACAATAGCTGTTAAAAGTGATGCATAATCAATTTCCACAATATATCACTTACCGGTACATGGACAACATCTTACTGACTGACTCAAATATAGATACTTTAGAAAGAATGTTTGAAGAAGTGAAAAAACTTCTCACTTAGAAATTACACATTGCTTCTGAAAAAATACAAAGAAGAGATTCAAAAATAGGTCTTCAAAAAAATCAGAACCCATAATGTGGTGATTAAGAGAGATAGGATTGCTAGGAGACATATCCAATTTATGAACCAGTATTGGGCTAAAAAAACAAAATCATGAATTGGATAATTTATTCAAAATCTTAGATGGTGACAAGAACTTAAATAGTCAAAGAGAATTATCAGCTGAAGCTAAAAGAGAATTGCCTTTGGTGAAAAAGAAATTACAGAATGCACATGTGGATCATGTGAATCCAGACCTTAATTGTATTCTGGTTATTTTTTACCCTATAAGCATTCTCCTACAGGAATTTTAATGGACAGGGAAAATATTATGTTGGAGTATATATTTCTACCACATAAACTGGGTAAGAAATTAAAGACATATTTATTAAAGATTTATGATTTGATTTTTAAAGGAAAATTAAGACTTTGTCAATTTACAGGAATGAACCCAGCATTAGCTAATGATAAAATTGCCTAGCTATGGGCAGAAAGTGAACCTTGGCAAAGAGATTGCAGTAGTTTTTGGGGAGAGATTAATAACAGATTTACCCACAGCAAAATAATTCAATTTATAAAGAGAAGTAACTGGATTCTTTATTATGTTGTACAAGGAACACCAATTTCTAGAGCCTCTACATTTTATACTGATATAAAAAAATCAGGAAAGGCAGGCTATAAGTCAGAAAATGTAAGTAAAGTGGCTCAAAGCCCTTATAATTCTGTCCAAATGTCAGAACTATATGTTATTCTGATGCTATTAACTGATTTTACAGAACCTCTTAACATAGTTACTTTCAGTATGCAGAAAGAGTTGTTTTATATATTGAAACTGATGACTTTTTCCCTAATGAGTCAGAACTACATTATTTATTCTATTATAAGAAATAATCAGAAATAGGAATCATTCCTTATATATAATACACATCAGATCCCATACGGCTCTGCCAGGCTCTCTAACACAAGGTAATGATGGAATTGATCAATTATTAGTAGGAAATATGCTAAAGGTTTCAGAATTTCACACACACACAAAAATCATGTCAATAGCAAAGGATTAAAAAAGAATTTCTTCATCATTGGCAACAAGCCAAAGAAATTTTAAGAAAATGTCCTACCTGTTCCTTCTATAACCAAACTCCACTACTAGAAGGAAGCAATCCTGAAGTGTACATAAGAATGAAATTTGGCAGATGTATGTGTTTTATTTTACAGAATTTTGAAAATTTAAATATATACACTATACAATAGATACGTTTTCAGGATGTCAATGAACAACTGTTTTGAGCTTGGAAAAGGTAATTCTTACATTTGTAAGAAGTTATGGCCATCATGGGAATATCTGTACAAATTAAAACTGACATTGTTTCAGTATATGTCTTTAATAAAATAAGTTTTTGCATAATATAATATAAAACATATTACAGATAAAACATACAACACTACAAGGCAAGCAGTCACAGAAATATCAAATCAAACTCTAAAAGATATGCTAAATAAACAGAAAGAAGTAACAAAGACTCCCAGAAATTGACTACATAATGATTTATTAGCTTTGGCTAAATCATACTATTTACTTTAAAGATGTGTTGACCTCAGATTGGAAACCTGGATATGTGCTACAATGGAGAAGGGGCTTCTGCTTTTGTTTCCACGGGTGAAGAAAAGCTATTTATACCATCAAAAGTAATAAAGACTCAATTTGAGTAGGAGAAACATCTTGATAAGAAGAAATGATGGCTCCTCCACTGATATGACAATTCTATAAGTTGTAAAAAACAAAACGAAACAATAACAAAAAACCCTTACCAAACAAGGTTGGGCAAGGTTCTGTATTTGTCTTTACAAAAAAAATAGAAATACCTGTCTTCAAAAAGTTATAGGACCTTGCACATGTATCTAGATGTCTAAAGTAGAAGTGAAAGTTAGCCAGAAAAAAAATGTATAAGCAAAGAAAAATTGGGCCTTCTGGTACCAATATACTCAACAAGGTAAAATCTCAATACCTAACATCTATAATTCTTTACTTCTAAAAAAAAGTTGAAGTCCCAGTTAAATTTAAATTAAAATTAAAGCTGGCTTTGGAGTTGGAGTGTGGCTTTCTCTTTCTCTAAACACAAGTATGCCTACTAAAGAAAAATGTAAAATCTGCACCATATCAGAAGAGCCACCTGATATGGGACAGAAGAAAAATCAAAATTAAGGGAGTATTCTATGGCTACTAATCTCATGATCTTTTGGTATGAATTTTATATCAAATTTGTAAGATCAGTATATACAACTTTTTGTCATATTAATGGTCCTATAAAATACTGACTAATTATAGGAAAGAAAGTTTCACCTTTCTGCATATTGTTTCGGGTTTGAGTTTCTATCAGTTTTCTGCAGTGAACCATGACAAATGTAGCCTAAATGCAACCTTGACCACACTGTGGAATGTACAGGCTCCAGGTTTTATTATAACACCAAGTAGAATTTGTGCATAACCATACCTATTTTACATGTTTAAAAGGGATAGCCTGTCCTGCTAACTAAACTGAACAGTGTTTGTTTGTGCGGCTGTAACATTAACCGCTAGAATTCTGAAATAGAAAAAAATTGTATTTCTAGTTTTTCACAAAATACCAGAAGATTCAGAAACTCCCAGCCCAAATCTCTATATGGTAACAATAAAGCCATATTCTATGTTAGAATGGCAGCTATTCCCTTAGAGGGAGCACATGTTCTCCCATTTGCCAAAGTCTCCTCCTGGGTTGCTTTTTGTCATGTCACATGCCTCAACATGACTGAACTGCCTCCCTGTTTTGGTCTACTTGAGGACAGGAATTGGGGAGGAGATCAACTTCCTATACATTCTACAATGTGGCCACGGTTCTCCCAGGTACAAACCAGCAACCCTAGAGACACTACTATGTTGATATACTGATATGTTATGGCATCATAAATACATATGTCTATTTCTCTATAGCCACTTTCAAGGAAGGTCAAATATGAGGCTTTTAAAAAATATCTAGAAAAAGCACTTAATAAATTTATGGGAAAGCTGAATTCTTAAGGTAACATTTTTTTTCTAAGTGTCTACCCTCAAAGATAAAAAACAACTGGTCTCACTGAGAAGACATCAGGCTAAGAAATGAAGGAAATTCATGGAGGAGACTGCAGGAAGTTGCTCTAGGTAGGCAGCCAAGTACACAGGATTGAGGTGAGGGTCAGCTTGTTTGTGCAACATCAAGAAGCTAGTGTTTGTGAAGGATGAAATGTGGAGCAGTTAGAAATGTTGACAGAGAAACACAGACTGGGGGCAGGACACTGGGCAGGTCCTCAATGGCCTTCAAAGCTATCCCATCCTGGAAGGGTTGATAACAGAAGACTGAACTGGTCTAGGACTCACAAGATCCTGTAGGTGGCTGATATTAGCCATACAAGAGGTAATGATGATACAGAGAAAGTGATACTGGCGAAGGTAAAGGAAAATGACTGGGTGTCACAGATATCCTGAAGTCAGTATGGAGAAGATAATCAACACATTGATGGCTGATAGGGAGAAAGCTATGTGGCTGCTAACTCCCAAGCTTCTGCCAGAGACAATACAATGAGAAAGACAACACCTTCTAAAATGAAGAGGAGTGTCATGATTTCAATGAGAATGACCCATAGGTTCCCAGTTGGTGGCACTATTTGGGTAGGATAAGAAGCATGACCTTGTTGGAGTGTAACCAGGGGTAGGCTTTGAGCTGTCAAAAGACTAGGCTATTCTTTGTGTGCATACTGTCTCATATATCTGGATCAAAAATGTATGTTTTCAGTTGTTTCTTCTGCTATGCTATCATGAACTATGAAACTGCAGGCCCAATTTATTAGATGATTTCTTTTTATAAATTGTCTGGTCAGAATGTCTTACCACAGTGATAGAGAAGTAACTAAGACACAGAGCAAAGAGGAGGATTTGGAGCATCTGGTCCAGGTTAAGATGTGCACAGATACCTGACAGAGGACATTAAATAAGTAGTTGACTGTAATTGGATTGTGTTCTGTTCCATTGCAAATAATCGTCCCGCCTACTGGATTAATAAAATTGTCGATTGGCCAAAGGCAGATAGGAAGTGTGAATGGGGCTACTAGACTAAGAAAACTCTGGGAACAGGCAGAGCAGAGATGCCAAAGAATTGCTGGTGAGAAGAGACACTACAGAGATGCCAGGAGACACAGAGAAAAAAAGTTGAAATGCTTCTGAGAAAAGGTACTGAGACCCATGGCTGAACAAGATAAGAAAGATGGGTTAGTTTAAGAGCAAAAGCTAGCTAGCAATAAGTCTGGGTCCTAAGCTAATCAGTATGAAATGAATATAAGATTTTGTGTGTTTCTTTAGGACAAAGTGACAGTAGGGCTGCATGTGAGTCCAAACCTTGAGGCTAGTCCCAAAAGTCCGGGCCAGAAACATAATGGTAGTAATGACAATTTTAGGAGGTATTGGCATATAGATAGTACTTATGGACCTGAGATTTGAAATATGTGTGTTTCATATTTCAAATAGCTCACATGCCAAGTAAGTGTGTGAAGATGGTAAAAAAAAAAAAAATCATCAAGGCTGAGGAATGCCAACTTTAAAAGTAGAGATAAACAGGAACAAGCAGTAGAGATGGCCTGGGGGTTGAACACGAGGCATTGAGGACCTTCTGTGTTTAAGTCAGTTCTCCTTGTAAAAGGATAACCAGTACTTCTTCATGACATTTTGATTTCCCAAGTCTGCTACCAAATAAATGGCATCTATAAACTTGCTATACATTCTAGATAAGTGCCTTCTTTTCAAATAACAAAAATAAAAGGTACTTATAGGTAGTAAAAAAAAAAAGCAATAAAACCTAATATCACTCACTACCTGTTCTTTTAATCAGAAAATATGAATAGACCTAAAAATTATTATTATTACCACTATTATTATTATTGTGAGGTGCTACAGCACACACTGTGTGGAGCTCAGAGGCTACCTTTCCATCTTTATGTGAGACTAGGGTTCACTGCACGGGTCAGTCACCTCACCAGACTCCTGTAACAAAGCAGCCTCTACACTAGAACAAAAGAACAACTCACCTCCAGAGACTTGAGGAATGGCAGTGACTCAATAAAGCTTTCATACATCTTTCTCTTTTTGGCATTGTTTTTTACAATTATTCTCCTGAAGGTTACTCTGTCCTAAAGAGAGAGTAGCAAATACAAAGGCAATTAATATCTGAACAAATAGTTACATTCTCTACAAGGAATACACAATAATTAAAGACTTTAAAAGATTACACTTTCAACTAATTTCATATTTTTATTTCTTTGGGCACAAAATTTAGCATATAATTTTTTCCTTTATTTTCTTAGAAAAGAAGCATTCAGTTAGGCAATGGTGGTGCACACCTTTAATTCCAGCACTCAAAAGGCAAGATCTCTGAGTTTGAGGCCAGCCTGGTCTACAGAGCAAGTTCCAGGACAGTCACAGCTACACAGAGAAACTCTATCACAAACAAGAAGTGGGAGGAGGAAAGAAAGAGGAGGAGGAGGAGGAGGAGGAGGAGGAGAAGAAGAAAGGGGGGGGTGCAGTCACTTAGATCAGTGGTTCTTAACCTGTGGGTAGTGACCCCTTAGGGTTGAATGAATCTTTCCCATAGGTAGCATATCAGATATTTTTCACATATCAGATATTTACATTATGATTTGCAACAGTAGAAAAATTAGTTATGAAGTAGTAACAAAATAATTTTATTATTGGGGGTCACCACAACATGGAGAGCTGTATTAATGGGTTGCAGCATGAGGAAGGTTGAGAAGCACTGCTGTATTAAAAGGTCATAGTGTTAGGACGGCTGAGAATCCCTGCTTTAGACATATAGATTATGATCAGCACATTGGGCTCTATGCCGACCCACATGGAGGCACTGTCACACTATAAAAAACATATATACCAATACCATTCCCTCACTGTAGATGGCAGGGTTGCAAAATCAAAGTAGACATAACCAGATCTGGGTTTTATAAAAATTCAAGAAGGACAAACAGTGTTGGAGTACATTCTTTGTAGTAGTGTTTTCTTAATACTTAAGTATTTACTTAAGTCAGGATCAGACACAATTTCATGTAATGTTCCTGAAGTATATATACACTGAAGTAAAAACAAGAAACAACAGTTTAGAAGTCATTCATAAAGAACTGATAATGCAAGCATTCCTGAAAATATGTATTTATATCGGATGGTGGTGGCACACACTTTTAATCTTAGCACTTGGGAGGCAGAGGCAGGTGGATCTCTGACTTTGAGGCCAGCCTAGTCTACAAAGCAAGTTTTAGGACACCCAGGGATACACAGAAAAACCCTGTCTTAAAAAAAAAATCACAAAACAACAGAAATAAACAAAAACTACAAATTTATTAGGTTCTTTTTTATACACACCTAATATCAGAATTTGCTTTTTGAAAATGAGGGTACAGAGAAACTATATTCTTGACTAGTGTCTTAGTCTAGACTTTATTATGTTTACAGTCTAAATTCTTTCATGTTTATATGATTTCAAAAATGCAGTATGGATACCTTTTGTTAACTCTTGAATATAGTCAGCTAAGTCTCACCTTACACCCACAGAAGTGCAATCTGTACAACTTACAGGGGGGTAAGTGCACTCCCAGGGTGGCCTTCACACTTGCCAAATGAAGTCTAAAAATCTGACCTTAAACCCAGCCTTCCAGAATCAGTTGTTATATTCTGCATTATAGTATCATGTGAAAAAAGCCCTCATCCCTTCTCTAGTCCCTCAGTAACATGTGTCTATGAACTCATGCTTTACAGAAATTGGAAACTCCTAAAAAAATAGCTTGGGGAAAATCTCCCCCCCCCCAAAAAAAATAGCTTGGGGGCTGGAGAGATGGCTCATGGGTTAAGATCGCTGGCTGTTCTTCCAGGGGACCTGAGTTCGATTCCCAGCATCCACATGGCAGCTAACAACTGTCTGTAATTCCAAGATCTGACACCCTTATACAATTATTCATGCAGGCAAAACACCAATTCACATAAAATAAATATTAAAAAAAAGCTTGGGATCATGACTCAAGTGTAAACACAAAATTCATAGTTCATATATATCTTATACACATGGTCTGAAGGTTGCTTGCATTTTGACTGACCTGTAACATATATAGAATTTTACAGGTATGGAATCATGCTGGTACTCAAAAAGTTATGGATTGGGTACATTTCAAAGTTTTCAAGTTGGGAAGTTTCAGTCCATACCAACATCCAGGTCCCAACCAAAGAAAATAATTAGATTTGTAGAGAAGGCAAGATTTTTTTTTTAACATTCCAAGTAAAAAACACAGGTACCAAATATGTTTACTCAACATAGCAACTCTCAAGTGCAGATACATTACCAAGCAGCTGACATCATCAAGAGAGCTGTTTTTTTAGTGTTTTTTAAAACTGCAGCAACATCAGAATTGCATGGAAGGCTTCTGAGAGTACAGGAGTGCTCACCCTTCTGCAGAGCTTTTGATGCAGGACTCAGAATCAATGGGAGGGAGCTAGTATGTGTGCTTCTAACAAGTTCCCAGTTGTGACTTTCAGTTGGATCACTCTGAAAACCACTAATTTATCTGACTATACCATTTTATCCCAGAGAGATAGCTGAGAAAAATACCGACAGCCATGTGTCTGTTTGCCACCTCCCCAGCCCCGTGTTCATACTTGTTAGTGAGAGTGTATGATATGTGTGTATGGATCCTTACACACATAGAGGCCAGAGACTGATGCCAGATGTCACTGCTGGGTTGATCACCACCTTTGAAGCAAAGCCTCTTACTGAACCTGAAGTTCACTGACTTGGCTAGACTGACCAGCCAATGAACCTTGGGATGCTTCTCTCAATGTCTCCTCCCCTATGCTGGAGTTACAGGCGCAATCCACTGTGCTTGACTTTTTACAGGGGTTCTGGGAATCTAAACTCAGATCTTCCTTCTTGTGCAGCAGGCACCTTACTGACCTGAGTCATCTCTCCAGCTGTTGTGGTTCATGGTTTTTAAGTGCATAAGAGAGGAGCATTTTGGATCTAATTTTGAACTAAGGACCAGTATATTCAAGCTCTTGACTTGGGGAGAGACAGAACGTAAGTTGTTGATTTAGCATAGTGTTTGTGCCCATAGTGCAGCATCTAGCAGATGGTTAATAAATGCCAATAACTCATGATTCCCACATAAAGCTACTGATTAAAATTAAAATATAGTTTCAGGGTATCCACTGATCTACTGCCATAATAATTTTCAAAACAGTACTAACATTTAGATTAAGCAAATATTTTACTTACCAAACCCCACAGAGCACCAGGAGAGGTAGCGGTGATTGTAGCTGCTCTGGGTGTATTGTACATTAAGGCCAGTTCTCCAAAACTCCCACGATTATCATAGTTACCAACGCATCTTCCAACACCATCACATTTCACATAAATATCAAATGTACCTCTGTTGGACATATACAAATCATATTAAATTAGAGACAAAGAGATTCAGGTCACATTTAATTACAGTGAGGCACCACTGCAGAGAAAAACCTTATATATACACTGTACACTCTGATTTCCAGCCTGCTATAACAGCAAGTGTTGCTCTGCTCCAGACCTCTGAAAAAGACCACCAACCAGACTAGGGGAAGGACAATGTTTGGGGAAAAGAACTAAGCAGTAAAAAGTTAGAATCAGTGACAGAATATGTGCATAAAGAGTCATCTGTGGGAAAAAAATGTCAAACACTACTGCACTTATCTCAGACAGTAAGAATTGTATATCCTTAAGAGAAATTTAATTTGAGATCAGAAGAAAATGGCTACTTTTTAAAAGAATATAGCTCTAATAATTTGCTGACAAGTATTTTATAGACTATAACATAAATTAGCATCCCAGCTAGCTGCCAGTGCTTGCCCCCACAGGAAGTCTTATTATAAAACAAACTTTTCAATACTTGTTATACTTACTATGTCTGATATGACTTACCACCAGATCTGAATTCTTAGGCCATATTATCCCACACAGCTTTAACATGCCTCCTTTAGGTCAGCCTAGACTGCAGTTAAGAACTGACAGCACTTCAGCCCAAGCCTCTGTGCAGTGTTCCTATGCTGGCTTCCCTTGTGATTTGTACAGGCGGAGTCCTAGGCATGTCCCTGCGCTCAGGGGCAGGCCCTACACTAGCAGCTAAACTTTCTGCACAGGACCATCTGTATTTCAACAGTTTCAAGGCTGGCTGGCACACCTGCGAGACAGACTAGAGGTCTTTAGCTACATCCTGCTGCTTAAATCCTAAAGAAAGGATGTGGTGGTGTCAAAAGAGGGCAGCATGTAAGGACTGGAAAAGGATCAATTAAATAGTAAAGAAACACAGACAGAAAAGATGTTAATAAGAGAGAAAATTATTGCTTTTTAATATAGCTCAAGGATAGAATGACACGCAAGAGGATGCATCCTAGATTTGCTCCATAGATAATAATCTTTAAACTATTAATTTAAAATTTGCCATTTATTCCCTTTGTATTTTCTCACTGACACTTTTTTCTAGAACAGGATAAAATGAATAGCAAAATATACTGGTGACAGTAAAACATGCTACCAGCCTGGCTGGGGGCCAATGGGAAGTCTGTTAGACAGGCAGGCTGCTGTTCATACTGATTCCCTCCCTGACACTGTGAGGCTTCAGGCAGTGTGGACCAGAGCAATGAGCATGAACAGAAATGGGTGACAGAGGACCTGGCTGTGGGTGAGATGCACTGACTATCTGCTGACCTCAATCAAGCCCTGTCACTTCTGCAAAACAGAGTATTTAATCTGCCAATGGATAATTAGGACTTAGCTGAAAGAGAATGTACTATGCTCACATGTAAAGTAGGCTTTGTACTCAAAAATACCCACTAAAAGAAACATTAATGCTGGACTAAATCTGAGCTTCTCACCTCCAATTCAGTGAAAAAAAAAAAAAACTACAGTGTTCAGTTGATGAAAGCTGTAATATCAAAATCATGACTCTGCTTTCCATAAGGGAATAAACACATCATGGTTAGGTAATCTTAACCCTGGCTAGAGCTACAGCAGTAGGTCATTCAGGCACCAGGATGGGGGGCAGAGAGATCAGCAAACCCAATGATGGAAAGGCATGCACGGTTCATGTACATGAAAGAGCAGAATCAAGGTTAAGACAGGGAACTCAAGGAAACAGAAGAGATCCAATCACCAGCTGACCACAACGCAATCCAGTGGAACAAAACTGTATCAGTAGGTCAGGCGGGGAGATAATCTGTGTTTCACACAAACCTGGGCAGCTTAAGGACACAGACTGCCTGTGAACTCTGACTCACTCTACAAAGGTGAAGAAATATCCTGCCTAGCATGCTGAAGTGTGGTTTGAGGATCATTTATTCATTACACATGCTATAATGGTCTCCAATAAAGTAAAATACACTTTAAGATTTCTGAATTGACAATTTGATTGCCAGTACAAATAAGTGCATATATTTTCTGTTTAATAAAGTATTTTCTATGAGTTCAAGGCCAGGTTGGTCTACATTGTAAGTACTAGGCCAGCTAGGGCTGCATAGTGAAATCTTTTCTCAAAAATAAACAGGCTTCTTCTTCACCTCAATCCTTGCTGGACTACCTGAGTTCTTTTACAGTTAATAATAAAACCTTTTAAAAAACGTAGCAATACCAAGTGAACTACACCACCACTTAGATTCCTCCATGCAATATCTTTTGTTGGTTTTGTTTTTGTTTTTCAAGACAGAATTTCTCTCTGTAACAACATCTCTGGCTGTCCTGAATTCTCTGTAGAACAGGCTGGTCTTGAACTCACAGGGTTGATATCAAGGGCCTGCACCACCACTGCCAGGTACCTATGCCAGATCTTACACCTATTCTCACTGTAATAAGCATCTACTACAAGGCAATACTTTCTATCTACCAAGCAGAAATTAGAAAATCAAGGCATATTAATGACTAAGACTTCCGGATTCACTTCTATAAACTGTGGCCCCCTTGTACAACCTAGCATGGCTATATTGCATATATTCACAGGACATTTACAGTGAGTGAAGGGAAACCATAGCCATCAGATTAACCTACTGGTTGTCACAGTGGCTGCTGAGATTTTGCACAGCAGATCTTTTAGACTTCAGTAGTGAAGCTGGATAAAGCTTACCTATCAATGACGTAAAAGTTGTCACCGTCATCACCTTGATCAATTACATGCTCCCCTTCTTTGACCAATTTTTCAAACATAGCGTCTAGTACTTGAGACATCTGCTCCTGTTTTTAAAAGAGATAAGATGTTTTTATGTGCACCTAGAACACAGCTCCTCAAAGAATCATATAATCTTTGTTTTGTGGAAGATTTCAAAGAAATCAGGTATCATTATCAATGTGCTTTATCAGAAAGGTCAGACTGCAGTATTTATTCTCCTATCCAACATTTCAAAAGTAATGATATCAGTCTATTTTATAACATTTGTAATTATCACCACTTCACATGGAAAACTGTCATACATCTAGAGGAAAAAGCCAAAAATAACAGGGTGGTAAAGAACTTTTTCAAATTTCCCTAAGCTATCTGTTCTTAACTCACTGCTAGCATTAGTGTGCAGTTCCTAAGCACCTGGTGAGATGTCGTCCCCCACACAACCCAACAAGGTCAGACTGAGGTGGAAGGCAACCAAACAGCAACACCAAAAGACTGCCGAAAACATTCTGCCTCTCTTTTTGGTCATTACATTTCTCTTCCAAAACCAACCATCTACATCTCCTAGGAAAAATCTTTACAAATCACCAAAATTGCATTTAATAGTTTTGGAGGGGCCAATGAGCACAGTATAGAAAACATTATGTGGTCCATCATGCTGGAGCTAAAATGCAAAGATAAAAAGAAGCTGACCGGTTTAAAGGTGCACAGTCAGGCATTACCTTCCTGTAAAGACCCTTTACTCAGACACAACGCTTAGAAGCTAAGGCTTGACTTAATTTCCCAGGCAAGAGACTTGAGAGAAATGAGAAGAACCCAGAGAGAAATACCAGTGCCCAGAAAGCAAGCCCTTCACTTGCTGGGACACCTGAGTTCATAGCTTGCCCTACTTCCTCAGGGCTCTCAGTCAGCATTTTGTTGACAGCCTTAACACAGTCACAGACAGTAGATGGTCCCAGGAGCAGAGGACAGCTTTCAGAAAGTGTTGCTAGCCCACCTAGAGACCATTTAGGATGACATACAAAAAGGATCCTGACAAAAAGCTTATAACATGACTACTAATGCTTTCCCTTTAAAAAAATCAACCTGTTGAGCAGTTTTAAGTTCATTGGTGCACTGAGATAATCTCATAGGGCTTCACACTAACCCAGTCTCCCCCAAGATTAACATCCCCAGCCCAATGGAAGGGGTCTGTCACAACTAAGTAAGCGCTCAGACTCAATGACCCAACGTCTGCATTTACATTAAAGTTTGTCCTTGGTATAGGTGCAAATGGCAAATGCCATCCAACTAAATATTTTAACAAAGTAAGAAAGATTAAAATCTAAATCACAAAGTCAATAAAGAAAGAAAAGAGTACAGAGAAAACAGAATTTTCTGGAACAGAAATGTTGCCAGGCTGAAAGGGAGCATTAAGGAGGCCAGTGAAACCAAAGAAGAAAACTCAAAATCTGGGTCTAGGGCTATGCAGTGCCTTGGAGGAGGGCTGTTTCTTAAAATAATTTTGAAGAAGGATGCCCAGCTTCTCTCAAAATGAAGAAAAATGCAAATTAAGACAGAAATGCAGATTTCCCTTCTCTCACACATTCACTTGTCAGATTTGGAAAAATTTAGTGTTCTGGATTGGAGGCACAGAAGAGATATTTTCACTGTCTTCTATGAAAAAGTACAAACGGAATAAACACCATAGAAATCAAGCTGATGCCAGGCAATGGTGATGCATGCCTTTACTCCCAGCACTCTGGAGGCAGAAACAGGCAGATCTCTGAGTTTGAGGTCAGCCTGGTCTACAAAGTGAGGCCCAAGACAGCCAGAGCTAGACAGAGAAACAAGGGAAGGAAGGATGGAAGGAGAAAGGGAGGGAAGGAAAGGAGGGGAAGACAGAGAAAGAGAGAGACAGACAGACAGAGACAGAGACGGAGAATGGCAGCAGTGAGGCAATCACAGAGCAGTTCTTCAGACTGCTCCACAGTTGCAGGCTATGTTCAAAAGCAGACTTCCTGAGCTCAGACTACGCTGAGCTGGGCCTTCATGAGGAAGATCTTCATTCTGAAGCTGATTTAAACTTCATCCTCAGAGTATGTTTTAGCCATTACATTTCTATATTAGTTTTTAAGGTTCATCATGGGCTTTCCTACAGTGTCTTTGTTCTCATTGTTCTTCTTCCCCCGTCCTTCGCTCTGCTCCCTGCCCCTTGACTGGCTGGTTCCTCTCCATCTCCCAGTCTTCCCTGCTTTCATGACACTCACATTCTATAACTCCTCTCTTTTACCCCCTCTCCATTAAGATATATCCATCTTCCCTCCTGAGTCCACTTCCCATACCCCCCACATATGGATTCTAGAAGTATCTAAACTGCCTTATATCACTCAATGCTTTCCAGTTTTATTCCTTTTCATGAAAAATGTCATAATTTAACTCTTTACAACAGCTAGTAAATGATATAACAGAAACTAGCATGTTTGCATTAATACATAGAGATCTTAGTATTTTTCAGAAGAGTTGTAGGCAAAAACCTCAAAGAATGTTTTAGCCACTACACCAGAGCACTAGCTCCATTGCTGCTCTGAGCCACACAGTGGCTTCACTGTCACTCAGTCAAGTTTACAAGTACCACCACCCCGGTAATGCTCAGAACCCAGTGGTTACCACCCATCTCTCATCTTCTGGTTACCACTGCGTTTGTATTACTGACCCCATTATTTCCTATTATGAATGTCTGACATTAATATCGAGTAGGTCTAGTCCTTTCCTGCTGGTTTCTTTTACTTATTTTGCACATCTTCCCACCGCTTCACAGCTCATTCCTTTTTACTACATAATATTTCACTGCTCGAACATGTGGCATTCATTTGTTCCGGTGCCACTTGTGGCCTCTGTCCTTTGTCCAGGTGATTCATGTGGAGCTACTCTTGGCCTGTATTCAGCTCCACTGTCCACCATCATGCCAGTATTGGTGTCATTTCTTATAGTAAGTGTTGAAGTCACTATCAGTTCACTGACTGGCTTCAACCCTGTGTAGGCTCTTCTGGAACTTTGCCTCTCCAGATTTATCTATTTTGAATGTAAGTTTAGAATCTGTTTACTGGACCAAAAGATGTCTCAATGAATAGTCACTTACTCATGGGCCTGCTGACCTGACCTCAACCTCCAGATCCCACACTTTTTCTTTTTAGTTTTTTGAAACAGGGTCTGTCTGTGTAACAGCCTTGTCCTAGATCTTCACTTTGTAGACTAAGCTAGCCATGAACTCACACAGATGTGCATGTCTCTGCCTCCCAAGTAGTGGGATTAAAGGGATATGCCTTCATACCTGGCTTAAATTCCACAGTCTGACAATGGACATTTAGATAGTTTCCACCTCTTTTTGGCTACTGTGGACAGTGCTGCCATGAACATTTGTATGTTAGTACTTCTCTCAACCAGTATTGATCTCAACTCTTTTGAATGTCTATAAGAGGAATATTGAACTGTACAGTACCGCTACACTTTACTTTGAGGAATTCCCAAGTGATGTACCACACCAGCTGAATCACTTACTTACTTTACCCTAGCAATATGTGAGAGTTTTAACGTCCTCAACATTTGCTATTTTCTTTTATTTAATCACAGCCACCCTAGTGGAGATGAAGTAGTGTTTTATTTGGTCTTGATTTGCATTTTCTTAATGACTAACCATGCTAGGAATCTTTTTATCTGCTTGTCATTTATCTTCTCTAAAGAAAGCTTATTCAAGTACTCTGCTCATTTTAAAACTAGATTTTTGCACTTCTTACATTATTTATATATCTTGAACACTAGGCTTTTTTCAAGTATATGATCAACAAATATTTTCCACTCTGTAGCTTGTCTTTTCACTTTTTTGTGAGGGTAAAGTCCTGTGACTTATAAGATGGCATGGTGATACAAAGTCTAATCTCCCTTTTCTCATTATTGCTAAAAATCCACCGCTAAAACCAAGGCCATGAATACTAAACACTAAACTTTGTGTGGTGGTTTGAACAGTAAGTGTGGGGAGCTTGAGTTCACACACACACACACACACACACAGAGAAAGAGAGAGAGAGAGAGAGAGAGAGAGAGAGAGAGAGAGAGAGAGAGAGAGAGGGAATTACCCTATAACACGGCAACAGTGCCCCTGCTAGACAATATAGGCTAACAAAAGCCCAGGTCCACAGATGGTTTCTTCCACAAATGGTTTCTTCTTTTGGAGTTGTTGGGTAATGAGGTCTCATAGACTCTCAAAATTATGGGCTATTATCTACTCCTGGTTACCCTCCAGAACCTGACAGTAAGGATGTATACTGAAGAAATGGCATAAAACATGGTAAGATCAAGATGATATGGACCCAGAAACTTCATCCCTCCCAGTTAGCGTTCACAGTGATGGGAGGGGATATGCAGGTCTAGATGTGAGCAGTAATCATCAATTATACCCTGCTCCCTGCTGTAAAACCCTCAAGGTACAATAATAGCCCATCTACCAAGACATACCCAAAGAAGTGACTAACCACTGAAACCTACCTGGCACCATTCCTGGGCCAAGAACTTATGGCTACATGAATCATAAGTCTGAGGAGAGAACTTACTATTAATATGCTTCTAAGTGAACACAGTATTACACTTATTCCATTGACTTATCATTATATTCATACATCAATGCATCTATCAGTTGTCCTTAGAAGCTTCTATTTGCAGGAGACAGTGACAAACACAGAGACCTATAATTAGCCAAGGTGTAAAGAGTAAGAGACTCCTGAACACTCAGCACTAAAAGGACTATGTGTACTGCACCATCCTTACAAGGCTGACAGATCACTGCAGAAGGAGTAGAAAGAATATAAAAGCCTGGTAACTTCTGGACACAGCAGGACAGCCATGCAGATGAACTTACAACAGTTGTGATAAGCACACAAAACCTGTGCAGTCCCAGGCCAGATCAAATCCCACACAGACCCCTAGATGTTCAGTGATTGGCAGTTGTTAGATGCTGGGAAAGACATGCTGTAGTAGAAGACCACATTCCGAGAATATTCTGGGCAGCCCAAACTGGTCTTGAATTGTTGGTTTGTGTTGACACAAAGTTGGTGACTTAGGGAAAGGAGGGTGGGTCTGAGAAGAGCTGAAAGATGATTAAACATGTTGTACAAGTGAACTTGAAACTCTGAAAGATCTAATAAGAAAATGTAGAGGCTTCTCTGTTCATATATCTCTATGCTATCTAGTACACTAACTGAGAAAAGAACAGAGCAAAGCACTGGATAAATGGTGTTACCACTAAAATTTTAAAAAGAATATACTTGCACATGCATCACGAAATTCTGAGAAATAAACAAGAGTGGGAATAGTCCTTGACACTGTGTGAATATATGTCACTGTGGTTGGATTAATAAAAAGCTGACTGGCCAATGGCTGGACAGGTAGAGGTTAGGTGGAACTTGATGCAAACTAGAGCTCAAAGAGAAAGGGAAAGAGGTCAGAATCCAGAGATGAAGGAGATGAACTTGCTGTACTGAGAAAAGGTATCAAACCATGTGTCAGAGCATAGATAAGAAATACAGATTAATTTAAAAGATCAGAGTTAGCTAGTAACCAACCTGAGCTATTGGCCAAGCATTTAAAATTAATAATATTTCTCTGGGATTATTTGTGAACTGGCTGGTGGGAAAAAAAATCTGACTACAAAAGATAGCATAAAGGCCTTGTCTACTGAGAGCCAGGCTTCTGGGGGACACAGTTATAGGGAAGTTTCCTTTCACTAACTTTGTTAATTATGAATTTTAGCAAATTTATGTGTAGTAATTAAAATTTCTTGATTAAAAGAAAAAAAAAAACCTTACAGGCAGTGATAGCACACATCTTTAATTTAGTAGTCAGGGAGCAGAGGCAGATGAATCTCTGAGTTTGAGGCCAGAAAGGGATACACAGAGAAACCCTGTCTCAAAAACAACAACAAAAATTGGTAATGCCCTTCTAATGCCTGAAGGAATGTGCATGCATGTGGTATACATGACCTATGCCCCACAGACATATATATAAAAATAAATCTTAAAAAAATCCTCTATACAGAGAACAAAATTTTGAATCTTTTCATGAACTAAGAGGAGCAGGAAGAAATGATGGTGATAGGTTTGCAAGTGGTTTCTATTCCTTCCTCATCACGGGTGAGCTCCTGCTCATGGACATGAGCCAGGGATGGAGATGGAGCCAAGAGAGCAATGAAGCAGGATTTCCTGATGTGATGCTAATCAGCCCTGCAGGCACCTTTTACCCAAATGAGTTCATCTACTTCAGGCAACATATGGTCACCTATTAAAATTCTGAAGGTTAATTAAATGGCTTTACTAATACTGTATTTTACTTGTTTATAATTTGTTTCTTTTAGGGAAAACAGATGAGAAATATCAGCTTTATTGATTAGTTTTGACTCTAAATGTCAAATGGAGAAAATAAAATACATTGCTATAATAAAATTTTTGATTATGTTAGAATTAGCTCCATTTTAAGCAGACATTGAAAACACTGCTTTTAAATTATAAAGAACCTATATAAGTATATGAAAATTTCCTTACAAAATAGAAAAATTTACTTATGTGACAGGTGTCTGCTCTAGTCAATCAAAATCTAATTTCCCCATAATTATGCAAAGAGTGAGAAGAACTTAAGAGATATTTAATACACAGAGGCTGATGGTGATGCTGACAACCACTGTAGGAAATTCACACCTCAATCTCTCACAGAGCTTAGGAAAGGTCCTGCCTCACTAGGCAGCAGCAATCTACTCTGCATTAATGGAAAAACCTACTAAGGAGCATAGAAAAGTGATCCAGTTAGCCTCAAATTAGCAATATTTTAAGAGAAAAATGGCCTACTGAGTGGAACATTAAAATATTCATGAAAAGAATATCTTCAAAGACTAATAATTAGAAAATCTGTGCCTGTACAGTACTCCAAGGGAAAAAATGTGCTGAGGTCTGGGAAGTGTGAAATTTCAAACTAAACACTAATTTCAGGAAATTCAAATGAGACAATAGCTACAAAGCTCTGTGCTAAGTGGTCATTTTTGTTTCCCTTCCTTCTGGAGCTCTCCCAGCCTGGAAGGGACTGCCACCACGGTCCCTGCAGAGGACCATGGACACTTATCCTGGACACTCCTCAGGCTCCAGTCAGACCAGCTGTCAAGAACCAAGGTCAGTTATTCCTGCATGTCAAGCATCCATCCTTTCCTGTCCTCCATCCTCCCTTTCTTGGCTCAGTCCCTCTTCTCTGCCCTGGATCATGGGACAGCTTCTTTATGGTGCCATACTTTTGTTCTACCACATGTCCCTCTCAATTTCCCCCTCTAAACACCAAAGGGAACCAATAAGACTGTTAGATCTCTGTTCGACAGACTTCAGTTGTGTCCACGATGCACAGGACATTGTGGAAACAGAGACGAAAGGATTAGCGGCATGAAGTGCCGACCCCTGCACACAGCCTAGCTGTGGCACATAGGAACTTCCAGCAGCTGTGCCCACCTGCACAAGATGAGGCCCAGTCTCTAGCAGACAAGCTACTGAAGTTAATGCTACTGGGAGGAACAGTCACTTTTCTTTGGGGAATATGACAACTGGAAAGTTCCCCCATGTCCTCTGGAAGACCCTGTACCCAGGAGCATATGGGCAGTAAAACTTGTCTCCAGTGATTAGAAAGAAAAAGGAAGAAAAGCAGATATGCGCGTGTGCACGCGCACACACACACACACACACACACACACACACACACACACACACACACAGAGAGACACATATATGTATATTTTAACATTCTATGCATGTTGAAAAGGATTTGGGGGAAGAGAGAGGGTAAACATCAACCTGACATGAACTCATCTCCAAACACAAACTTTGTGAGTGATAGTCAGTGACCCTCCTGTGCCTGTGCTCCAAGCAAGTGGTGCTGGTGACCCACCTGTGCCTGATGCTCCCAGCAGGTGGCAAGCTGAGAAAGATAACCCTGGATCTGAGGTCAGTCAGGGCTATACAGAAAGAGCCTACCTCAAAACAACAGATTGTTTTAAAAATATAAAATAAAATATTTGCTCCTTCCCTATAAAATAATCGGAAATTTTCATTCATGATTTTGGTGCTGTTTCTCTTCCATTCATGAATTGGCTTTTACACTACACACTGAATACTTCTAGCAGAACAGTGAAGTCTTTTTAAAATCCTTTTCATAAAAGAATCCATATGGCTGTGCCCAGTGTCACAGCCACTGGGAAACTAGGATTGGAGTTCTATTCTAAACTAAGTTCAAGGCCTGCCTGGGGTTAAGAATGAGGTGAAGGGCAGAGCACCTGCCTAGCAGGCATCAGGCCAAATGGAAAGGAAAAGGAAGGAAGGGGAGAGGGAGGGGAGGGGAGGGGAGAGGAAGGAGAGAGAGTGGGGATCCCTGTGAAGAGTGCAGGCTCCTGGACTCCACTCCACCCTACTGGAACATGATCTCCACATTTAGTAGCATCCCTTAATGATACACAGTTGTATTAAAAACTTGAAAGGAACTGTTCACAGTGACTTGTGAAATTTTCCCACAAAAAGACATAGTAAAAACTAGAGGATTCTTACTGAAAACCACTCCTAAATATAAATGGCTCCGTATTATATGCAGCGAACATAGAGCTAAAGGACTGCGTGCGTAGACAGACTCACTCTGAACAGATGAATCAATACCCGAAGGGCAGAGGTCTAAAGCATCACCGTAACTGTTTTAGCTATGTTGTTTGTTTGCTCCTACTAACTTTCAAATGGGTCGAGTGCTTTTATTCTCTGACAATTTTATTATGTATATAATGAATGCTGCCCCATCACCCTTTTACTCCCCTCCCTTTGAACACCTTCTTTTCAACAAATCCCCTCCTATTTTCTTTTCTTCCTTTATGTGACCCACCCAGTTTATTCAGGTTGTTTGCATTAGCACGGGGTGGTCACACATCTGGAAAAAGACACACCTATTTTGAAGCAATCAAAGATCACTGTAAGTTTTGATGATATTTGAGCCTTGTTTCTTGTGTGTGTGTGTGTGTGTGTGTGTGTGTTCTACATCTTGTTTTTACAGGGGTAAAACAGTTTAGGAATCTGAACTCAGGTCTTCACACTAGCATGGTAGGGGTTTTATTCACTGAGCCTTCTCTGCCACCCCCTCCCAGTCCTAGAAGTCTTTAAATACTACCACTTTATTAAAATTACAAAACCTATTCAAAATATTACTACAGGTATGCATAGATAAAAAAATAAATAGTAATTCAGAATGTTCTAGTTTCAGGCTATCCTTTATGTTTGAGACACTGATGCACACAGGAGACAATGGGGTCATATGCTACTTAAAGAGCCAAATAAAGCAGGAAAAGATGGTGCTCTAACCTCAGGAAATGAATAAATAAAGCAATGTGTAGATCTTTGTTTGGTTAATCAGGAATAAAAATGACAAAGCCAGGCAGTGGCAGCATATGCCTTTAAACTGAACACTTGAGAGGCAGGTAAGTCTCTGTGAGTTCGAAGCCAGCCTGTGATGTGGGATGTCTTTCTGTATGCTGTTAATAAAGAAACTGTCTTGGCCTATGTTGGGCATCTTAGAAGTAGGTGGGGGAAATCAGAACATAGATAGGGGAAGGAGGGCCGAGTCAAAGGTGACACCATCCAGCAGGCCAAGAATCAACATGTAAAGGTAACACAGGTAAGCCAAGGGCCATGTGGCAAGGCAGATTAATAGAAATTGGTTGAATTAAGATGAAAGAGCTAGCTAGCAATATGCCTGAGACATAGGTCAAGCAGAATGTAATTAATATAAGTGTCTGAGTCATTTTTGGAGCCTGAGCTAGTCTACAGAGCTAGTTCTAGGACAGCCAAGACTACAGAAAGAAACCTTGTCAAATAAATAGATAGATAGATAGATAGATAGATAGATAGATAGATAGATAAATGTCAAAACAATAATGTGAACTCAGGGATGACATAAAAATTATTACTGTGTGTTCCAAATTCCAAATATAATTCATGTTCCTAGAGAGCATGATATAAGGTTATACATAATGAGTTTTTAAAAAAATATTTCAGGGTATAAAAATGACCTAACATAAAATTATATGGTGTAGTGCCTTAATGTTTCAAAAAATGTCCAAACAAACCAAAACAAAACAAACATCTTTATCTAAAACCCAGTAAGACGTGATGGTCTGAGACATCAATCTGAAAACTAGAAGAGGTGGAGTTTGAAAACTTGAGGTTGAAGTAAGCTATCAAAGTTGTTTTTTCATGTTTGGAACAAAGCAGAAGTTATTTCCTAAATCGCTAGATAGCAAACCCATGGCCTGCGATGACAAGGCACACTTAGCCGGCAGCGTGAAGCCATCCCAAGTGGTATGTTAGAAACGTCTCTGTGGAGACTAGAGAGAACATTCCCTTGCGTTAAGCCAAGTAAAATGCTACATTTAAAATATGAACAATGTAGAACTTAAATACATTCAAATATGATTCCTATTATTGGTTGTTGAGGGCAGCTGGGAGGACAAAGAGTTCAGGGATCTAGCCTCTCCTTCCCGGCACCACCCCAGAACTGGTTTGAGCATATGGCATCACCATTTCTTGGTGATCTAACACAACACATCCAGTATTCGCAGATCCAAGAACAGAAAGTGCAATGCAACCATCTGCCTCCACCATGACCTCAGAGTGATCTGAGCTTGGAAAGAGGAAAATTCAAGTCCTGACCCAGGTCTTGACCCACTTTTATTATTATGATTTATCTTACTGGATCCAGGTTCTTAAACAGCAGGATGTCTTTGCAAGCCTCTTGCAATCTGCTTCTTTGATCATCAGTTTTGGGGTGTATTATCTGAAAGACACCAAAATCAAGAAAACAAATACAACAGTTAATACCAGGTAAATCCAACAAAAATAAAAAGGGTGTGCTAAAGAGAATAATGGTTAATGCTCAAGTTCACTCACAGGTGGCTTGACATTCACTCTGGTTGGCTAACAAGGGCTAGCCCATGAGCAGTCCCTTGGTTTACAGAGCACACTCATCAGCATTGTGCTCAGGAGCTGTTGGAAGGGGAATTACCCCCAAGATGAGCAAGTACATTATGAGAAAATGCATGAGCAGAGAGAAAGACAACAACATTCCAGGCTATATGGACATGCACAAAAGGACAAAGTGTTATTATACACTTATACTGGAAAGTTAGATGCTGCCTTCATTCCATTGCTACTGAATTTAAACTCTTCTGGATACAGTACTTTCCTTTAAAATTTGATAATGTCTGCAGATGCATGAAAATTCTTCAATGTAAACTGCATCAAAATTAAATAAGATTTTAGGAAAATTGCAAGTAACTGCCCCAAGTGCATGTAAGGAATTTACAAAAGGAACCAAGCAACCATGCGCTGCTCCCAAGAGAATGTGTGCTTAGGGGAAATGAATCCAGGAAATACTGACAAACTCATTTTAGGAAAAAGTTAATAGAAGCTGGTGTTCTATACTCTCACTGAACATACTCCACAACAACAAAGCAGTCAGAAGGTCCTCTGTGAGATGAAAGCCTGCCAACTTCTGAGGTCCTTCTGACTACATTAGACTCAATGCACCAGTAAGACTAGGTTCTTTTTTCAGGACATGGGGATTGCTCATGTTAGGTACATGTTCCACTACCAAGCTGTATCTCTAACACCAAAAGGCTTTTTATATTGTGAACATTGGTAGTTTCTAAATAAAAAAATAAGAGGTAAAAGACACTTCTAAAAGCAGCCATAGAGTAGATTCCTGGAGACCAACACACTACTTTATCATATTATCATGTTTGTTCAAAGAATGACTGTAGCTGGGCAGTAGTGGTGCATACTTTTAAAGTCAACACTTGCTAGGCAGAGGCAGGAAATTCCCTGAGTTAAAGGCCAACCTGAAAGACAGAATGGGTTTCAGGACAGCCAGGGCTACACAGAGAAACTGTTGCAAACCCCCCCACACACACACAAAGACTGTAGGACCTGCTAAGCAAATGCCTCACCTCTCCTATCAAAGCAACTAGAGTCAGACAGCAGTGTGTCTGTGCCAACAGAAACATCAACACACACAGGAGCATTTAACTCAGCCAAAGAGATAACTATCAATCAATAAAACAAGCCTGAAGGAGCTGGCATTTACACTACACAGAGACCATGCTGACAGATGCCACACCTCCTATGATTTATAAGTAACACAAAAAACTATCAGCTAGTGAACAAGTCTCGGCAGTTTCCCAATAACAGTGTGTGGTTTGGGACCAAATGTCCCCATAGACTGAGTCTCATGTTTATGCTGCTACTTTGAAGGCTGTGGGAGTCTTTAGCAGATGAGGCCCAGTTAGTATAAGCAAATGGGTATGTGCAGGTATTTCTTACAGTTCCTTGTAGTTGAAGACCAGCAGTCTCTTCCTGGATGGTGCCCTGTGACATTCCTACCACCTTCACAGCTATCCCTCCCCCAATGGTGAGCTAAAACTTCCTGGAAACTGGATCTAGAACAAGCCTTATTCCCTTACATTATTTCTGCCAGGTATCTGTTCTCCTGATATGGGAAGTCACTATATAAGGGGTACATAAAGCCTGTTTACTATCCCCATGCTCATCTCTGAACCTAGACCTTGAGAATGACAGATGAACACTAACCAGTGCTACATGGACATCTTCAAACCCCAGACCACACTAACCAAAGTTTACCACTTTCTACTTGAAATACAAGAGATGAAATTGAGTGCTACTTCTTACTCTGATAGCAACAGCAGGGGGGGGGGGGGGGGTGGAGAGGAGCCAGCCTATGGTCTGGTCTCCACTCTATGATGCTTCACCCTCTGTCAATTCAAATCTTTTTTTTTTCTCTATATTTTTTTCTTCCTGTGAGATCTCAGCAGGGAAGCCCTGACTTTTTTCCCAATCCCCTGGCTCTAACCAATTAATACTTCTAAACAGGTTTTCTAGGCCCACCCAGGGTGCTGACTACAGCAGTTTGCCCATCACCCACTCCTTCCTGACATAGTTCCTTCAGAAGACCCTCAGCCTATTACATTCTGTGCTTCAGGGCAGTCAGACACCTCTGGCTCAGAAGATGCTGCCTGCTTCTACAGACTTGTCCTTCCATTTGGCCTGACATTCTCTATAGCCGGTTTGTTTCTGAGACTCTTCAGTTCTAACAATGTGTCTGAAGGGTGAGCTTTGGCTAGCCCACAAGCACTTCTGATTATTATTAAAGTTTCTCATTTCAGGATAAAATCCTGTCAAGCAAGCATTTCTGTGGCATTTGATGTATACCAGGTGATCTCTCCCTGCCACAGGGTCTCTCTGTGCAGCCCTTGCTGTCCTGGAACTCACTGTGTAGACCAGGCCAGCCTTGAACTCACAGAGATCCACCTGCTTCTGCTTCCCAAGGGGTGGAATTAAAGGCCTGTGACATCACCACCATGCCAGGTAGTATTTTAAGGGCCCTGTAAATATCAATTCACTTCAACCTAGGAACAGATCCCTGGCAATTTAGAAGTAAGAAAATAAACTCACCCAATTGATTTTGCCATCATCTCACAATCCTTGAGTTGTAAAACTGGGATTCATCCCTGAAAAGCTGATAATGAAAACACACTCACACCCCAGAACAGTAAATCACACCTGTAAGCACCTGCAGAGAAAGGTCTCTGAGCTAAGAAAGGCTTTACCTTTGTATTCTCTCCATCTCCCTCTGTATTTCTCCTCCTCCCTACCTCCCCATCTCTGCAAGCATGAACACACACGTGTACACACACACACACATCCTTTCTGACACATGGAAATAAGATGAAATCCAAGTATCCTCAGAACACAGACATTCTTTCATCTGTGCATTGCCTGTGCAGATTCTGAACCAGAGCATCAGGGTCAAATAGCATAAAGAGAACTTCTGACTCCCAAATACTAAACATTTATGTTCGGAAATAGTGAATTTTCAGTAATAATAATAATAATCCCCACATAAAGTGTTTGCCCACTCCTGCTCTGAAGGTTTATTGCCTTTTAAGAAAAAGAATCAGAAAAACAACTAATATGGTTTACTTAGATGTGCTCTTCATATTCTGTTACAGAGTGGACCTTACACACTATCTGCTCCATTCTCCGGACGCAGACCTCAGGGGACCTCACCCTGAGCTGAGAGTACACCTGTGCCCACTAGAACTCCATTTCCTTTTCCTGGTGACTGCTAAAGCCCAGATCCAACAGTGCCCAGACTCCTGTCCTGCTTGTTTCACTTCTGACTCAAGAGACCTCCCTCCACTCATTTCAGACAGGCAGACAAGCTTTTAATTCCTATACAATGTCTCACTGCACTTTGACACTTCATATTTGTAATTACACATTAATTCACTTGTTTGCATCTGCCGCTAGCTGCTAAGGAAAAAGGCCACTTTACTGTGGCATACCTAGCAGCTGGCCAGCTGTGCAGAGATGTTTCAGGTAAGTTTGTAGAACAGAATGAGGAAATACAGGGCTCTTCCTTCTCAGGTCACATGCTAGATGTATGCAACTCTTAAATTCTCATTTATTATTAGTATTTCAACTAAAACCCAAATTAGTTTCCAAAATAAGTCTTTGAATTCATATGAAGATAAACACCAATTTTTATTATGAGTTTGAAGATTTCATGATTATACAGAATTCCAAAAATAATAATTTATCAAAATATAGTATGTGTTTTTCTCACAGATGATTTCAATAGCCAACTAGAGCTAACTAGTTTTGACATCTGTGATAATCATTCCTAAGAACTATGGTACAATTTGCATTATAGTTTTAGGGCAAAATGCAAGTTGTAACTTTTAGTATGCCATCTAGAGAAAAGCATTTCAACCTAATCAGAATCCTAAAGCACTTTATCATAATCATTACTATGTAATTAGTGCATTAATATATAATACTTAATATATTGCATAAGAACTTTAAAGTATTAAAGAAGACAAGTCTTAGAGTGAGTTTCCATTCCATAGACCCCAGTGTCTTAGGGTCTACGCTGCTGCCTTAAGACTCTAACCAAACATGACTTGAGGAGGAATAAGTTTATTCATATTACAACTATAGTCTGTGATCCAGAGAGTTTAGCACAGGAACAAATGGAGCAGAAACCCAGAGGCAGAATCTGATGTAGAGGCCATGGAGAGATGCTGCTTACTGGCTTGCTGACCATGGCTTCCTCTGCCTCTTTCTTATAGAATCTAGGACCACCAACCCTCAGGCATGACACTGCTACAGTGAGCTGAACCTTCCTATATAAATCATCAATCAAGAAAACATACCACAGGCCTTCCCAAAGACCAATCTGGTGGGGCACTTTTTCAATTGATGCTCCCTCTTCTCAAACTGACTTGTATGTCAAACTGACATACAACTAGCCAGCACACTCACCTTCCATAGAAAACATCTCTGCCTTATTTATACAACTAGTCTCTGAGTCTTCATTTCCTGGCCCTGCCTCAACTGGCCAGCACTGGGTTTATTAGAAGCTCTTTGGAAACCAGATCTTGAACTGAAATCCAGCAATAAAAAGGGTCTGACAGTGAGTGCCTTTAACGTCTGCACCTTTGCTGCTGAAGAACCCCAGAGCAGCGGTTCTCACCCTTCCTAACGCTGTGACCCTCATGTTGTGGTGACCCCCAGCTGAAGCACTACTGTAATTATTCTTTATCAATGCAAACTCAGAAGTCAGATATCAGGGAAAGAGCCTGAAAGACCAAAGGAAAAGAGAAGCCACTAGTCTTCCCTACCTGCTCTTTTCCGTCCTCCAAACAGAGAGCTAGATCCCCCTCTGCCCGCCTCACTACTTTCTGCCCCATCTGTCCTCAATCTTCCATAGTTAACTTTGGTGGGCTAGTGGCTAACTCTGCCCTCTGACTCCAAGCAAACTTTATTTGTCAGAACTGGATCAAAATACCACATAACACCCAACCATAAAATTATTTTCATAGTTACTTCATAACAGTAATTTTGATACTGTTATGAATCATAATGTAAATATCTGATATGCATGATATCTGTTATATGACCCCCAAAGTGATCTCAACCCACAGGTTGGGAACTGTTGCCCTAGAGGCAGTCAGCCTGTCTACAAGTAGTCTCTAAACTCTTTCTGGAATTAGTAATACATCCAAAGGCAACTAGCAAGCTCTCACTGGTATTTTTTTGTTTAATTCCATTTGATAGGCTACTAAGAGAATATTAACTAGAATTGGAATGAGCTAGCCAAAGCATTTTATTTAATTAACTCACAGATTCAATGGTGTCTGAGTAGAGTCAATGAAATACTGAATGCTGCTTTCAAACTATGTTCCACGTTCCTTAATTTCAGATTTTTTTTTTTTTGGTTGTTGGTTTTTCAAGACAGGGTTTCTGTCAAACACTTAACTGTCCTGAAGCTCACTCTGTAGACCAAGCTGGCCTCAAACTTACAGAGATCCTCCTGACTCTGCCTCTCAAATGCTAGGACTAAAGGTTTCTGATCCCATCACCCAGTTTTATATTTTAAAACTACATTATCTTTTTTAAATTTTTTTTTAAGGATTAAACACGATTGGCAAATTCTTAACCAAATTAAACAAAAAAGGTAAGACTTACTTCAATAAAACTTGAAATTGAAAGGCAAATATTATAACAGAAATGATTTAAACTTCAGAAAATCGTAAGGACATACATTATAAATTTGTTTCAATAAACTGAAGAATCTGAAAAAGCTGGTGAATTTTTAGATAGCAAAATTAAACCTAAATTCAATGAATGATTTTAACAAATGCATACTTTGTAACCTGCTTGAAATACTAATAAAATACTCCCTACTAAAAATAAAAAACAGCAGTAACAGAAACAAACAGAAGAAAATATGGACTTACTACAGAATTCTACTATAACTTAAAAAACTAAGACAAATACATATCATATAATTCCATAAAACTTAAAAATAAACAAAGCCTTTAAAAGTTACAAAGCCAGTGAGACCCTGATATTAATCATAGTATTTCTTTTTTCTTTCTTTTTACTTTTATATGTATAAATAGATATTTATTATTTGGTGTTTTTACATCATGCACACCATCAAACTCAGATATCAAACCTCTCAGAATCATGCCCACACTTATGATCTCCCCATTTACAAAACCACCCATTCATGCTGCTCATTTACTTACTGGAGCATAATTAAACTCCCTGTGGCCAGATCTTTAAAGAAAACAAATCTTTCCTCACCCACACTCCTGTAAACTACATTATCTTGATTACTACATTTTACCCTATACAGTTAACCACAAATATAGAAATGTGTGTACCCCTCAACTGTCATCCATTACTATTTCTGCTAGGTATATGGATGAAGCAGGTGAAAGGCAAGGTAGTTTTGTTGAGCACACTTAGAGCAATAACATAACATTCCAGATTAGCAACAGAAGAAAGACTCTGATTGCATATGTGTATATATCAAGAGTACACAAATACTTCAAGAGCCCAACAGTCTAAAAACTCTGGACCCGCTGTCTGCTTTTCTGCATTTTTCAGAGCTATAGATAGGGGTTTTAAAATAACACTTTTTAAGGCTAAAGATGCAAAAGAGATTTTTTTTCCAAAAAATGTACAAAAATGAAAGTGAGAAAGGGAGGGACAGAAAGAAAGGAGAAAAAAGAGGAAGAAAAATTATTATCGCTCTCATATTCGGGTACAGTAATCCCTCATTTCGTTCACTCCTTACTAGATTCCAAGTGGGAGAAGTAAGCCAAGGACAGAGCTTAAAGCTCCATCAAAGCGCACAAGGCAAATTCACAGCATCATCAGGGCCTCCAAGAACAGTCTGCACAAAGCTTCCCCGTGATTCTACTGAGGCTTGTCAGCTTCTGAGGAGCAGAAGGTCTTCACAAGTGTCTCTCTATAATAAGAACACTTTTTATATATAACTATGGCTATAAGAAAAATAAATAGCTCGAAACATTTTTCACCATCAGGATGCCTTTAGAGAAAGAACTACACCCTAACTTCAGTGAGTCCCTATGTTCCTGTCTCATTTCATTCAAACGATACTTTGGGATGAGGGAAGATGATAAAGTAATTCTATAGAATTTTAAGTAAAAGTAGACCAACGGGATAAGATGGGGGAAAAAAATAATTTTACTGTCTATCCTGAACATCTGTGTGTCCATTATTATTTTCCTTACATTTAACATTATCTAATTCAGTAAATTACATACCCTGGATTCTGCATCGTCTTCCTCTTCATCAGGGTTATAAGCTTCTGCACAAACTGCAAATATAAAAGAGGACATTTTAAACATGTGTTCAATAAATATGAAATAAATACATTTAAAATTAATCATCAGTGAACTTCAGACACAAGACTCAGAAGTCCCTGAGCTGGTACTGATCTAAAAGCCTTCTTCCTGAGGACTGGAGTCCATGACTAGGAGTCAGACAGAAGCCACCGACAGTCCTACCCAGGTATGACACCTATGGACCACAACCACCACCAGCACGGCACAGTAACACTAGAGGAGCAGTCGTGGCAGGCATACCTTGGCAGTCACCAACAGCTTTCTAATTGGATTTAAGACCTGCCAACAAGAAGGAAATCATGCCTGGTACTGGAAACGTTGCCAAAGGGCTAGTGATGTGATGGATCTTGGAGGAGAATCCCCAACCACACCTTTACTAAGCCAGCATAAACTCTAACTACACTCTAAACATTAGTCCTCATAACCACAGGTAAGTGCTGTCCTCACCCCCTTGTCAAGGAAACCTCACTCTATAACAGACAGAGGCCACTACAGAAAACCATGACCAAAATGCAGAGCTGTGGAGTCCAACCCCAATGCACACATGTACAAAACACTCCCACACCCAAGGCTGGGAACATTGTGGAAAGACTGTAAAAGCCAGAGGATCAGGGAGTTTGCTGCGAGATTGTGTCTCCTAGTAATATCAGCAGCTATACCCATAGTTTTACCAACATGACTGCCTAAACATAAGGTGACATGCTAATAGAGATGTGGAAAGTCCAGAGGCCTCAACTCTACACTAAGAACTACAGGCAACTAGGGAATGTTGAGGGTGGGAGACACAGTCTTCCCCAGCACATCAGCTGGTTATCCACTTCCAAATAGTCAAACACACACACACACACACTTATATATGCAAGTAACACTATACAAACTGAGAAGGTAGTATTTGTATATTTAAAAATGTCTCTCTGTGTGTATGTGTGTATGCATATGTGTGTATGTATGCGTGCATATGTGTGTATGTATGTGTGTTTGTGTGTATGTATGTATGTGAATGTATATGTGTATGTATGTGTGTATGTATTTGTATGTATGTGTGTATATGTGTGTATGTGTATGTATGTGTGCATGTGTTTGTGTGTGTATGAGTGTGTATGTATGTATGTGAGTGTGTATGTATGTGTGTGCATGAGTGTGTACATATGTGTGTGTTAATAACAATTAATGAGAAAAGAGGCTATGAATTTGAAAGAGAGCAAAGAGGAGGATGTGGAATGCTTGGAGGGAGAAAAAGGAAAAATGGTACAACAATATTATAATATCAATAAAGTAATTTTTAAATAAATGATCATAAAGAGTACCATGATAGTTAAAAATATCTATTAATTACAGAACAAGAAACCTACTCCCTAAAATTGATTGCATTTAATTTATAAGGAATTTTTATAAAAGACATACTTTACACCACTTTTCTTATCCTATTTAAAACTTAATCCTTTTATCTTTATTTCCAAGGCAAAATGTTTATGACCTAAAACTTAACTAAAAGACCATGAACAGCAAAAAACATCTAAGTTGGTCATAAAATGATCAACTTAATTAGATGAGAAACTTTCATGTTTATTTATAAAATACTTTCTCAGGAACAAACGTTGCTAATACTGGGAATATTTCCTCCTGGTCTTTGTCAGAGTTGAATTTATACTGCATATGCGGCCTGAAAACTTGCTTTCTTTTCTCAACACTAAGAATATTTGTGTCACTAGAAACAGTAAATATTGTTAGGGATTACAAATTATGTTGCCTTGCTATAATTAACTCCATTTCTAATACTGAGCATTTAACTGGCCTTTTATTACAATGTTTTTAAAATATTGTACTTCTTTGCCACACATACATGTAGACATTTTAGATTATTCAAAATGTTATTCTGGGAGCCAAAAAGGCATGACAAATCTTAAGGCATATTTATTACAAAAGGCTGCATCCATCCATTGTTCTACAAAGACTATAAAAAGCCTCTTTGGCTACATAAAAGAGCTGGTGCCTCCACTTAAAATCTTTACCAATTTAAAAGAAAAGATTTAAATATTTAAACTATCAAATATGAACAACTCCCATGTATGCCTACATATATCTCCTTTGTTGTTATTTATGGAAATGTTATTTTCTTTTTTTAGTAAAGACAGTTTTTTCTTTCTCTGTCTCACTCTGTCCCTCTTTTCTTCCTCTTCCTCCCTTCCTCCCTCCTTCTTTCCTTCCTTCCTCTTTCTAAGACAAGGTCTCTCTATGTAGCCCTGGCTGTCCTAGAACCCACTATATAGACCAGGCTGACCTCAAACACAAAGATCCACCTGCCTCTGCCTCCCACATGCTGGGATTAAAGGCCTGCACCACCATACCTGGACATAGCTAGTTTTTAAACATCGCTCTATGCTTAGACTGCTCAAAATAATTTAAATCAACATACTTGTTAATGTTTATTTCAAAATTTCACAGATTATGCACGCTTGTTCATGCCTAATGTCGTAATGTTGTTGAAGAAGGAACTACCCAATGTTTAACTTTAATAACTTAACCCCAACATTAAACATCACAGAGCCTGGACATCATTTTCTCATCTGCCAACTTAAAGATCTGTTAGTTGCTTTTATTTTATTTTTTAAAAAGTATTTTTTTTTATTTTTACTCCAGTCTATATATAGAGTTTATCTTGGCTACGATATAGGAACTGAAAGAAAATAATAATAATAATAATAATAATAATAATAATAATAATAGGATCACAAAGGCCTTTCCAAGGGTCTCAGGATGGTGTCAAGAATAATACTTATCCTCCTTAGTACCTTCATCATCACTATAGAAACCAACATAATCTTCCTTTCTGCACTCCCTGTTCTATTCAGCCACATCAGTAGATCATCCAAGTGTGGGGACCCAGGGAAGGCCATAGACATAGGGGATAACATCTTGGGGTGCTGTTAAAGAGCCTACAATACAGGTCCCCCCATCTCCAAACATAGCATTACTGGTTTCAAATGCTTATAGTACTGAGGCTCAGAAACCCTGACCTAGAGTATTCTTTCTATTCAATCTCACTACCCTACAGTTGATAACTACTTCACAGATGAAAGACCAGGGCATAAAGGCCTGGGTCACACATCCTAGTAAATGACAGGGCCTATATTTGGTCCTGGGGCTATCTTGACTCCAGAATCATTGCTGTCAACCACTGTTGTGTACCTGAAGAATTTGGCAAATTTGCCAGCACAATGTCTAGACTTCAGTTTGTGTCTCAGAAATCCCAGCAGAAACAGAGCTTCTTTTTTTTTTTTATTTATTAAAAAAAAAAACACAGTAAAAAGAATTTAAAATGTGGAAGAGTTAACAATAACTATATAGAGGATAAGAATGATAAGCATGGCTTATCAAGGGTAGACATACAAATAAGATTGCTACACCTATATTTTCTTTGTGTTCATCTTTCCCTCTGAATTTTTTTTTTCCATCCCTGTATATCCTTA
>PVIH01009210.1:0-84256 GCA_004025045.1 Sigmodon hispidus | reverse complement strand
TCACTCTTGAGGGAGGGGGGAAAGAACTGGATTTGGCCAGAAGTGGAGACTGATCTAAGCATTACTGGGTCAGTGGGACCATGGGACTGTCTGCTCCCTGCCCAGGGAGGGGATGGGGAGTTGCAGTGAAGAAAAATGACCAGATGTGTTGGGAGGGGGAAGAGACCTTGATTAAGGATATACAGGGATGAAAAAAAAATTCAGAGGGAAAGATGAACACAAAGAAAATATAGGTGTTGCAATCTTTTTTGTATTTCTTCCCTTGATAAGCCATGCCTATCATTCTTATCCTCTGTATAGTTATTGTTAACTCTTCCACATTTTAAATTCTTTTTACTGTGTTTTTTTTTTGATAAATACAAAATAAAGAAGAGAGAAAAAAAAAAAGAAACACATAAAGAAAGAAAAAAAAAATTAGAGCCTACCCATCTCTCCCTTAAATTCAGGCCAGTGAGAGAAACTCCTGCAGTTAAGAACTCTGTAGTAAAATCCAGTCCTCTGGATACCACCATCTACAAATCCCACCCCAACCCCCAATCCATCCAATCTCCTGGTGACCTTAGTGGCTACTTGAGACCCACAGGTCCTCAGAACTATTAGATCAAGTGTGATCTCAGTTAGCCACTTCCTCAGCACTTATTGGATCAAGAGCAGCTAGTTACCTGAGATCCAAAATTTACCAGCACCTATTGGATCAAGAGCTCTTATATTATCAAGAGTTCCTTCTCGATCAAGAGCTCATATTGGACCAAGATTGGATCCCTGAGACATAGAATCAGCCAGTTCTTATTGCACCAAGAACAACTCACTGTGACACAGAATACACTACCTCCAAGAGGACTAAGAGCCTAGACTGGGCCAAGAGAGGCTTCCTGAGACACAGACATCATTAGAACAGATTTTACTAAAATCAGCTCCCTGAGATATAGACAAATTCTGCATTGATATGAAGAATCAATGAGCAGACACCAGTGCAAGAATACATATAACAACATAAAGAAAAATATGGTACCACTAGAATCTGGCAACAACAACAACAACAACAAGACCTGATCATGGCAATGAAGTCTCAAGCCTGAACATTTATGCCCACAACACAAAGGTACTTAGGTATGCAAAAGAAATATTACTAAAAATTAAATATCATATCAAACCCCACACATTAATAGTGGGAGACTTAAATACACCATTCTCAACATTGGATAGGCAGGTTTACCAGACAGAAACTCAACAGAGAAATAAGGGAACTAACTGGCATAATGACCCAAGTGGACTTATTAGATATATACAGAATTTTCCACCCAAACACAAAGTTATATACCTATTTCTCAGCACCCCATGGAACTTTCTCTGAAATTGACCACATACTTGATCATAAAGCAAATATCAATCATACAAAAAGGGAATAACTCCTTGTATTCTATCTTACCACTATGGTCTAAAGTTAGAGTTCAACAACAACAAAAAATTACAGAAATTCTATAAATTTATGGAAACTGAACATCTCTCAGTTGAACCAGTCTGGGTCAAGGAAGAAGTAAAAAAAAAAAAAAAAAAAAAAGAAATCAAATACTTCCTAAAATTTAATGTAAATGAGTCCACACCACACCCTAATAATTGAGACACAATGAAAGCAGTACTAAAAGGAAAGTTCATAACACTAGGTACCTACATAAAAATCTTGGAGAAATCTCACACAAGAGACTTCAAAGCGCAGCTGAAAACTCTAGAAAAATTAAAAGGAAACTCACCTAGAAGGAATTGATGGCAGGAAACAATCAAAATCTGGGCTGAAATCAATAAAATTGAAACAAATAGAAAAATACAAATAATGAGTCAAAGAATTGGTTCTTTGAGAAAATCTACAAGTTAGACAAACCATTATTCAAACTAATCAAAAGCCAAAAAGTATCCAAATTAACAAAATCAGAAAGGAAAAGGTACACATAAAAGATATAAAGGAAATCCAGATAATTATGGATTAGGTAATACTTTGAAAACCTGTATCTCCTAAATTAGAAACCTAAAAAAATGGAAAGCTTTTTGGACAGGTACTATTTACCAAAATGAAATCAAGATCAAATAAATGACCTAAGTAGACTTATAACCCTCATGGAAATAGAAGCTGTTATTAAGTGTCCCAAGCATAAAAAGCCCATGGCCAGAGGGTTTCAGCACAGAATTCTACCAGATTTTTAAAGAAGAACTAATACCAATACTCCTAAATTTTTTCCACACAATAAAAAATGAAGGAGCCTTGCCAAACTCTTTTTATGAGGCTACAGTCACCATGATACCCAAGCCATACAAAGATGCAACAAAAGAAGAGAACTACAAACCTAACTTCCTCATGAAAATTGATTCAAAAATACTGGCAAACTGAATTCAAGAACATATCAAAAAAAAAAAATCACCCACCATTATCAAGTAGGCTTCATCCCAGAGATGGAGGGATGGTTCAACATATGAAAAATTGTCAATGTCATTCATCATATAAACAACCTGAAAAAAACCTCCACATGATCATCTTATTAGATGCTGAAAAAAAGTCATTGACAAAATCCAACACTCCTTCATAATAAAATTCCTAGAGAGATCAAAGTTACAGGGAAAATACCTAAACATAAAAACGGCAATATACAGCAAGCCATCAGCCAACATCAAGCTAAATGAAATGTCAAAGAAATCCCACTGAAATCAGGAATGAGATAAGACTGTCCTCTCTACCCATATTTGTTCAATATAGTTCTCAAAGTTTTAGCTAAGGCAATAAGAGATCAAAAGGAGACCAAGCAGATACAAATTGGAAGGGAGGAAGTCAAACTATCACTATTTACAGATTATGTGTTGGTAAACATAATTGTACCCAAAATTCCATCAAGTAACTTCTACAGCTGATAAACACCTTCAGCAAAGTAGCAGAATATAAAGTTAACTAAAAAATTCAATAGCTCTCCTATACGCAAATGATAAAAGGGCTGAAAAAAAGAAATCAGGAAAACATCACCCTTTACAATAGCTGAAAATAGCATTAAATATCTTGAGGTAACTATAATTAAAGAAGTGACAGACCTGTATGACAATATTTTAATTCACTGAATAAAGAAATTGAAGAAGATATTAGAACATGCAAAGATCTCCCATGCTCTTGGATGGGTAGGATACACATAGTAAAAATGGTAATCTTACCAAAAGCAAACTACAGATTCAATGCAAGCCCCATCAAAATTTCAACATAATTCTTCACAGACCTCAAAAGAACAATACTAAACTTAATATGGAATAAGAAAAATCTCAAGATTGCCAAAACAATTCTTTTCAATAATAGAACTTTAGAAAACACCACCTACCCTAACTTCAAGTTCTACCGTAATTAAAAACAGCTTGGTACTGGATTAGAAACAGACTTGTGGATCAATAGAATCAAATCAAAGATCCTGACATTAATCCACACACCTATGAACACCTGACTTTTGACAAAGAGAGCAAAAATATACAATGGAAGAAAGATAGCAACTTCAAAAAATTGTCCTGGCATAACTGGATGGCAGTATGTAGAAAAATGCAAATAGAACCATGTCTATCAACCTGTTCAAAACTCAAATCCAATAGAGTCAAAAACTTCAACATAAACCCAGTTACACTGATTTAAAAAAAATGTGGGAAAAACCCTTGAATGCGTTTGCATTGGAGATCACTTTCTAAATATAACAACAGTAGCAAAGACACTGAGTGTAAAAATTAGTAAATGATAGCATTTTTTCTTACTGCTGAGGAGTACTCCATTGTTTGAGGTGAGAAAAGCAGATCTGCCCAGAGTGGATGCTGAACTAAGCCACATTGGGACCTTGGGACCTCCTGCCCTTGCTGGGGATGAGATACAGTGATGTGGAGAAGAGAGAGTGATTAGAAGGGGTGGGAAGAGGAAGGGAGTTTGAACAAGTGTATACATGGATAAAAAATATGACTTTATTCATAATAAAAAAGTTATCTAAAAAATTAATATATGAAACCTTCTGTAACTGAGGAGCTTCTGTAAGATAGAGGACACAGTCAATAAGACAAAATGACAGCATACAGAATGGGAAAAGATCTTCACCATCCCTACATTGGACAGAGGACTGATCTTTAAAATATGTAGAGAACTAAAAAAACTATAGGTCAAAAACTAAAGACCCAATTTGAAAACAGGGTATAGAGATACATAGAGTATTCTCAACAAAAATCCTCTAAATGGCTGGGAGACACTTAAAGACCTGCTCAACATCCTTAGTCATCAGAGAATGCAAATCAAAACAGTTCTGAGATGCCATCTTGCAGTTGTCAGAATGGCTACGATCAAAAATACAGATGCAAACAAAAGCTGGAGGGGATGTGGAACAAGGTAAACATGCCTCCATTGCTAGTGGGAATGTAAACTTGTACAGCCACCTTGGAAATCAGTATGGCAGTTCCTCGGGAAATTGGAAATTAATCTACCCAATGATCCAGCAATACCATACTACTGGGCATAAACCCAAGGGCACATCTTATCCTAAGGCATTAGCTCAGCTATGTTCATAGCAGCATTATTTGTGATTGCCAGAACTTGGAAACAACCTAGATGTCCCTCAACTAAAAAATGGGTTAAAACATTGTCGTACATTTTCACAATGGAGTACTACTCAGCAGAAAAAAAAATGGCACCCCAAAATTTTCAGGCAAATGGATGGATTTGGAGAGTGTCATCCTGAGTAGGTAACACAGACTCAGAAAGACAGACATGGTATGTACTCACTCATAACTGGATTTTAGATGTAATGTAAAGGATAACTAGGCTACAATCCACATACCCTCCCTTCCAGCAGCAAGGTAACAGGAGAAAGTTAAGAAAGGCATCCATAGATTCCCTCTGGGAAGAGGTAATAGAGAAGATGTCCTGCAAAAATTGCAATCATACTAGGCTTGAAGGAAGAGCAAGAGGAAGTGAGAAGAGAAAGTGAGAGAATGGGATGGCAGAAGGGGAAGGGGAAGGAACAGAGAGGAAAAGAGACACGTGAATATCCTGATAGAGGGAGCCATTGTGAGATTAGAGAGAAACTTGATACTAGGCAACCCAAGAACCCACAAGATGAGCCTAGCTAGGATTCCAAGCAATAGTGGAGAGAGTGCCTAAATTGGTCTTTACCTATTATCTTATGAATGACTACCATGATTGCCATTTTAGAACCTTCATCCAGCAGCTGATGGAGGCAGATGCAGAAATCCATAACTTAACACTGTGCTGAGCTACTGGTCCAAATGAAAAGAGGGAGGAAAGGAGAGATTGCATGAGCAAAGGCATCATGATCATGATGGGAAGACACATTTGAGTAGGCAATTGCACGCTTTTGAGAGCTGGAAGACTCTGAAATAATAACTGAAGTACCTTTATGGAACATATCTGGACCCTCTGAATGTAGATGACAATCGAAAGGCATGGGCAGTTTCTGGAGCCTCTTGCAATGGGACTAGAGATTATGCAGGATCCATAAACTGGCTTTCTATCAGGAAAACACCTCTCTCTGCCATGATATTTGGGATAGGGACTTGGTCCTACCTCAACTGAATATGCCAGACTGAGTTGACTCACCTTGGGATTTCTTGCCTTCTATGAGGAGTGAAGGGAGGGGAGGGGAAGAGAAGAGGTTGGGGGAGAACTGGGAGAAGAAGAGGGAGAAGTGGTAGATATGGGAAATTTTTAAAATAAAATTAAAAACAAAAAGAAAAATATAGGATCATTAAAAATGGTTATGGATTGCAAGGGTGGGATCTTGTCCTATGCATGTTGATAACTGAAACTTTGATAATTTGAAAGTATATGTTAAGGATATTTTTTTAACATATTATCAACTAACATATTGAATACCTATGTCTGTATTGGTGTGTGTACATTGTATTGTAAGTTACATATACACTTAAATACATTTATATAGAAAACAATAATCTTTCTGTGGGAGTTAATTACATTCTTGAAGGTCACATGGTAAGCCTATTTAATATCATTGATTTTATATACACAGGTATTTTTATCTCCTATTTATTTTTTATAGTAATACTCTGTACTATAGTGTGTGGATTCCACATCCCTTTATCTTTTTTATTCCTCTGAACCTATATCCTAGTTTTAATACCTCATATATTTTTATTATTGCTTAATCTCATTGTCCTTATTACAAAGTATAAATGTTGTGACATTTTAATGCAAAATCATTCTAAATATTCCTTTTGTTTACATATTTGTCAGTTGCCTTGTGAAATCAGAGTTAGAATAGAATGTGGTAATACATTAAAGAAACACTACAGTATTATTGCTTGCCACTGTTCTGCGTGAAACAATTTAAATTTAACATTAATGTGAAAGCACTCTACTCAAAGTATGTTTCTATTAGGTAATATAAGTCATAATTTCTGCAGAAATACACTAGGTGATAATTTTCAGAAAATAAGTACTATCATCCAATAGTGTCTTTTTACAGTGAAAATTTAATGTGATTAAATTTAAACAAAAGACTGAAAATATGGGAAACAAATTTGAATTAAATTTGAATGTGCTGAATATAAAAAGTAGTTTTAGTATCTTCTGCCTATCATGTATTTTAAATAGGCTAGCATTGTTTATCTGTCTATTTTCAATAGTAACCATGTCTAATATTGGTCAGTATTGTATCTCAAAGGAAATAGAGTTTATTCATTTATTTACTATATTATCATTTTATAAACATGAAATGAATATACCACAATTCCTGGCTTCTGCTACTGTGTGATGCTTAAAATATAAAGATACTTGTAGCCTAGACCATTGCTGAGACTATCAAAGGACTCCCTCTCATCCACAATGCAGAGCACTGAAATATTGTGGATATTAACTGTGAGGGACACAGATGAAAGGTGTAGAAAGTGGGTGTGAAGGGTCTTAAGAGTCACTGGAGAACTAAGGTGTTTGACAGGACATAATGAAGAGAATGAGGAGTGGTAGAGGTTTGCAAGTCCATGAGTTAGGTGAGGAATGATGTCCAGTCTTATGCTGATCTGTGAGAAGAAGAGTAGTTAAGAATATGATGTAGATGCTAGAGTATTGCTATGATTACAAGAGGAGATATGGAAAGATGAAATTTATTTATTAAGTTATCCTAATGGTTGAGTAAAGAAACTTGAACCAAGGCTGTGATGGTGTATTTGGTGGAAAGCAGAGGCTGGGAGGGGTCAAGAGAAACAAGTACTGAAAAAGAAGCGTGGAGTGAAAAGAGCACAGTCTTGGCTTCTATAGATTCTTGTATGTTTATTGGTCAAAGGTGGCAGTACTGATGGGTAAATAATACAAGATGACAAAGAGGTCTCAGGGATTATCAGACTTCAGGGAGATGTTACTCTGATAAAATGCTTCATGCTCTAGATATTTTTGTTGTGGCAGTATGGCTGACTCTTCAGGAAAAATCCTCCTAGTATAGAATACTCCAGAAACTAAAGTGAATTTTAAATTTTAATGTATTTTAAAATTAAATGTAAATAAAAATAAGGAAGTAACATCTTTAGAAATCAAGACAATGCTTAAATCTAAAGAAGGGCTTGAGCACTCAGGCTTTTTGGACCTGAAAGGGATCTGTCTGTTCTTTTTTCTATTTTTTACTTGTCTTCTTTAGGAACTGGGTTAATGAGTCATCTTGCTGTATTGTTAGGAGACAAAATGAGGATTGAGCAGGGAGGAAGAATAAAAAAAAAAATCTGTGTTTCAAAAGAATTGATACTCCTAAAGATTGGTTCCCTTACTGGATAAATGTTCGTTCATATCAGACTAAAATAATGCTTACTCATTTTCACTTGACATCACAGAAAGAAAATAAAAGAAGAAAAGTATATTTAGAAACTTTAAATTTATCAACACATTTGCATTGGAATCCAAAACCATATGCTTTCTGTGTCAAAAATGTTCAAGTCAAAACCTTAGTTTATGGTTGAACGTGCCTATAATTTCAGCACTCAAGAGATGCAGAAGCAGGGGGGTCACCATAAGTTGGTGGTCAGCCTGTTCTACATAGCAAGTTTTATATCATCTAGGGTTACATATCAAGGTGCTATCTCAACCAAATAAGCAAGCAAACAAATGAAAATTTCAATTAACATAGCCTGTTGCCAATGCTACATACAGCGATGGGATAGAAGGAAATTAATAGGCTCCTTGAATGTCTATTTTACAACTAAAAACAGAGTGGGAGGTTGAATGTAAATGACCCCCATAGTTGCACAGGGAGTGGCACAATTAGGAGGAGTAGGTTGGCTGAAGTGGGTAAGGCCTTGTTGGAGGAAGTGTGTCATTGTTGGGGCAGTATTTGAGGTCTTCTATTCTCAGGATCACAGTTGACTTCGTGTTGTCTATAAGAGGTAGCACTCTTTAGCTCCAACATCATGTCTACCTGCACCTCAACATACCCTTGGCATGATGACAATGGACTGAACCTCTAAAACTGTAAACAATTCCAATTAAATGTTTTCTTTATAAGAGATGGCAGGGTCATGGTGTCTCTTCACATCAATAGAAACTCTAGCTAAGACAAGCCTTAATTGCAACTTTATTTCATATGTGGCTTCAAAAAGCAAGAGCTCATAATTTAACTTTATTCAATACATGATAAAATAATTTTCAGCTTATGAATGCGGATAAATAAAATTCAGGATGTTGAATTTGACAGGCAAGAACTGTGAATCTTAGAAATATCAGATACAAAATATCAAATGAGTATTTGATAACATTTAAATAAATCTACCAACCCTGAGTTATATCTTGCCTAGTACTGGTTTACTCTATCTTTCTTTACAGTCATCAATGTGGTAACAAGCTTAGCTAAACTACAGCCCTATTTCCCCTTTTCCTCAGGCCTGTTTGATGCCTAAATACCTTTACTTACTCTACTTTGCCTCATTATGGATGGGAGCTAATAAATCCAGCCTTTGTTCTTCCATCTTCTATGGAGGAGAAGGGGATCCTAAAGAACTGTAAATATGGCTTTTCTAAAGTCTGAGTAGGTTCAGACTTTCCAATGATCACAGGTAACTACTGATGCTGTGGCTCTTTACTTTCTTGTTCTTTCAAGCTTGCTTGATATCTATCCTCCTCAGATTGGAGTTAGGATTTGCTCATGGTATCATGCTATTTTTCTTTAGTAACAGTAGGTATACTGGTCCAAATTTTAAATTCTGAACTGGGAAAAGTAACCAACATTACAAAATGGATATAATTACTTTTACTAAAGGTAAGGTCAAAATGACCATGACTTTACTAGTGGGGATAAATGGTGATAGACTATGTTATTCCTAAGTGTTACAAAATTGGTAGGCACCTTAAGGGTCCCACAATTTATATAAGCAGATACAACCTGAGCACTGGCATGGTGAAGGGTGAAGTCAACTACTACAATGTAAAATCATAGCCCTCCATTGAAGGTTTGTTCTGTGCCATTACATAACTTCATGTTGACTGAAAGAAAACTGAGTTAAGAAAGGTTACATACTACCACAAGTATATGATGATATTTTTACCATTCTTCTTTCAAACATACCCGAAGCCATGTAGCTGCTTAACTGAATATTGCACAGAGATTAATAGCTAACATGTATGGTGGGAGATCCTGTCTAGAATGAAGATTCATGAAGGCAAATGGACACTGATGCGAGTTGTCTGGGTCTACATGATCAGAGAGTCTACCTGGTGAGTACTTTTCAGGCCCCCAATGCAGACATGGAAAGAATATACTTAGAATGTTGAAGAAATTAACATCTGTTCTCTGTCCTTTGCATTAAGAGCCATTATGCTAAAGAGGGCCAAGTGAACACTCTGAAATTACAACCTACACTGACATGTTATCTATTTGAAACAATATCTTAAGGGGTATATCATAATTATCATTCATTTTTTTTGGCACTTGCTCCATGGGTTAGATATAGGAAATGAGTTTCTCTTTATTCATCTTCTTAGTGAGGCTCAAAGGCTCATTGTCTTAGCCACAGTACTGTCTCTCTTATTGAAGTTTGCTGATGAGCTACTTGCTGTATTCTAGTGTACATAGTGTACATATTATTAAAAGTCAACTTTTTCATCAAAACCATTTATTATGAATTGGCTCCTACCAGATCCTCGAAATTGTAAGGCCAGTTGAGTACAGTAATTTTACATAATACAGCAGAAATTCTTTATATTTTCAGAATTAAAACCAAGAATCTTGTCAAATAATTAAATTGTGCTAATTAGTGACCTGGTATTATCTGTTTTAAACTACCAATGACTCTTCTTATTGTAAACTGATGGCTTCATGTAAGTATAAAGACTAAGCATATAAAGAATACGAGACAGTTTTGGTTAAGAAGTAAATAGCCTGATGTATTAATACTAGAGGGTAGTGGTCTGGGACCATACGGTAGCCCTCTTATATCATTGCTGCTTCATGCTGCTGAACCTTAAGGTGGAAACTATTTATTTCAGTGGAAAGAACTGCTTCTATGATTTTTATAATTTAAATCCTTGGCTTCAGGGCACATGGAATCAAGGGAATGGCAAATGTATTGGCTGGTTTAGCTAATGTTTAGCAGAATCAACTCTAGAAAATTGTAGACAAGAGAATTTGAGAAAAATGTAGGAGTAGAAACCAAAGTGAATGGATATTGTGAGCATAGACCTCAGGGTTCTTGGTAAAATCAACCAGACAGAATCCATAGTAGACAAATTTCTCAGCTACCAGGCTGACAAGATGACTTGCAATGCCAGTTACTTCCCTATCTCAGACATCTTAATTATGTCTGAGATGAACTAGTCAACAGAGCAATGTTGTTGAAGATTTGGAGTGTCTTCTTGGACACAATTTATGCTTTCCCCATAGCTTTCACTTGCTTAAAACTCAATTTTCTAATTGATAGAAAAATTAGCATAAGTACAAGTATTCAGTATTGTGTTAGGATCTAGCAATACCAACAATAGGTCGAATAATGCTCCTCCAAATTCTTCATCTGAATTTCTAGAATGAGACCTTATCTGGAAACAACTTTTGTGATTGTCATTAATAAAAGATCTCAAGATGAAGCGAGGGTGGTTTGAGAGTGAACCTTAACCTGATTACCACTATCTTTGTTGGAAAAAGGGTAAGCATATTTGGACAGAGAGAGACACAAAGGGAAAGTATCTTAGGAAGACTAAGGCACAGATTGGAATGGTGCTGCCACCTGCAGCCTCCAGAGCTGGAAGAAGCCAAGATGGATTCCATTGTAAAGCCATTAGGAGGGATTGAGATTTTACAATCTCACTTCTGTCCTGTCATCCCAAGAGAGAATAAATTTATGTCGTTTTAAGCAACTACACTTGTAGTTTATTGCTATGACAACCCTCAAGATATAACATGAGGAAAAGGAGAGAGGAAGGTTTAAGAATCAAAAGGAGGAAATAAGTAGTTGCCATCCATGTATCCTGTTCTTTTAGGAAAGCCACAGTCTACGTATGAAACAATGAGAAAACATGAGAAGATTGTAATCTTTCCCCAGGTATTATACAAAACTAGGTATATTTCTACGAGTTCATTACAAATGAAGCAATATAGTGAACACCAAAATATATCACCCTAACTAGCAAAATAAAATAAGGCACCTAAATAATGTTTCTCTGGTTTGGAGAAAAGCATTAACATTACTAGAAGACATAAAAGAAGACTTAAATTAATGGGCAGATCGCCATTACTCATGACGAAAGGAGACTGTGGTCAAAGTTTCCACATTGACATGAAAATTCCAAACAAGTCTGACTAAAGTTTCAGGGAAGAATTTCTAAATTCAACTTTGATAGTTATCATAGAATTTGAAAAGTTAAAACAACAATAGAATATCCTAAAGAAGATCAGTTTTAGGTGTAATTAAGAAATACATATATATTTAAAACCAAGTATATGGTCTCCAGTTGGTGGTGTTGTTTGGGGAGGTTTGAGGGTACAGCCCTGTTAGAGGAAGTATGCCACTGAAGGCAGGCTCTGGGAGTTTAAAGACTCACATCATTTCTGCTTCACTCTCTCTGCTTAGTGCTTGCTGTTCAGGAGGGGATCTCTCCACTTCCTGCACCTGTCATCATGTATGACTCTTTCTGACCTGCATTTTCACCAGGATAGACTCTTTTCCCTCTAAACAAAAGCCAAATTAAATTCTTGCTTATGTAAGTTGCCTTGGCTATGGTGTTTTATCACAGCCAAAATTTAAAAAGTAATTAATATACCAACTTTGTCTTGTCACAAATTTTAGAGGAAATACTTGTAGCTTTTCCTCATTTGATATGACATTGGATAGAGTTTAGTCACCTTAGCCTTTGTTATATTGGGGCATGCTCCTTCTAGTCTCTTTAGGAATTGTATTATGAAGGGATGATGCATTTTGTCAATGTTCTTTTTCTTAATCTATTGAAATGATCATGTCATAACTGTCTCTGTCTATTTATGTGATATATTTAATCTGTTGATATGTTGACCCATACTTGAATTGAACCCCTGGGATGAGAACAAGTGGATGCTGAGGTATATTTTTAAAATATACTATTGGATATAAAAAAAAATAAAACCAAGTATAGTACCACCAGAGACAGGAACATTCTAAGATGCTCATGGGCAGCTAGTCAGGCATGTTCAGCTGAGAACAACATAGAGATCTCAAATAGGACTGTCATCTAAAGCAATCCTCTGACCTCCTTGTGTGTACTATGGCATCCTTGTACCTGCTCTCACTTACCCCCCCACCAAATGTTTTTTAAAGATACAACAATATCAAAGTATACAAATAGTAATTGTAGAAGAATAGATAATATGGAATAGAATTAATTAATAGGCCCTAAATTAGGAATACTTATTGGTCACTGAGAATCAATACTTTAATATTTAAATAACAATAGATTATTTCTGTGAGAAAATAAAATAAATTGCTCCTTTATACCATGAAAAGCCAGAAGCTCCAGATGGATTGGTATTCAGTGCGAAATATGAAAGTTTGCAGCTGTCTCAAGAAAATAAAGTTTTGAATTATTTCTTAAAGCAGGCAAAAATGCACAAACTAAATAGAGATATTTAAGTAGACTAAAATTTAAAAATTTGTAAATTTAAGAACATCTGAAAGTGAGCAGAAAAAAACCAAATATTGAAGAAAAATTTGAGAAATGTAAAAAGCATATTAGGATAGTGAGCATGTATAAAAAACTACATCAGTAAAAAAATGACAATGTAATAAATATCATTTTTAAAATATTATTTTAACGATTATCTTTAGAAGATGTGTGTGTGTGTGTGTGTGTGTGTGTGTGTGTGTGTGTGCCATGCAGATATGTGCACATTAGTTCATGTAACCAACAGATCAAAAGAGGGTATCCGATGTTTTGGAGCTGGAGTTAGCAGTGGTTGTGGCTGCCTCATGGGGATGCTGGGACCTGAACTGTGGAAGCACCAGCAGCCTTAAACACTGAGTTACGGCTCTAGCCTTCATGTACATGTCAGTTATACATAATGACTTTCATATGATATTTTGTGTATACTTATAATGTAGTCAGACAAAATTCAGTCCTTCATTACCTTCTTTTGTGTCCTTGATTCTTACTAATGTCCTAATTACTTAGTTCTAATATATTTTTGCTCTTTCTTTGAGAGTTTTATACATGTGTAGAGTGCATTTTGGTAGCCCCCTGTAAATAATATAGTTGTTAAATATCACAAGGCCTCATCCATGAGACAAAGCATGAATGGACCTGAAGTATTTTAAAAGATACTAAGTTCTTTTTTAGGAAAACAAAAGAATTAATGTGAAAAATCACAATGTGACACCATTTTACATTCTCTTGATTGGCATAAATCACGACAGTGTCGACTTTAAAATGCATTGCTAATAGGAATATAAATTACTTTAACAAAATTGGAAAACCAATTTTATTACCTACTGAATTTGGTTATGTGCATATTTTATGATTCAGCAATTTGACTAAGTACCTCAAATATCATTTGCACTGGATATATGTAGAGGGATATTTATAGCAGCATTGTCTATAATAGTAAATAATTGGAAACCACCAATAAAGTTGGCTAACACTACAACTGGCAAATTAGTTAATATTTATTTTCACAGTATTGAAGTGAGAGTAAATGAATAATACTTACAATTTCACTACAGAAAAATATACTAAGCATAACCCCTGACCATGAGTTAAAAGAAACCAATTCAAGCAGAAATAATGATTAACTAATAACTAATGACTATTAACAGTCTTTTTCAAGAATAACCCATTCATATCTTCCCTCCTTCTTTGATTCAGGTTGTCTTTGAAATCAGTATTCTTTCCTGCCTCAGCCTCCCACAGTCTAGGACTACATGTATGTGTCATTTGGTTTTTGTATTTTCTACTCTTGAAGGAATATTCTGTAATCTCTGGGATCTTGTATTTTCATTTTTAGTCAACTCAGAGCATTTTTTTGATTTCTTACATTTTCTATTTTGATACATTTAATATATTAATTCCCAAATATATATCTACTTTCTGTTACTGCTTTTTAGCTTCATTCCACTGTGGATGGAGAAGATGCCTTGTGACATATTATCTTAATGAATTATTGTTTTGAGATTCAATAAATGGCTTTTCTAGGAAATTATTCATGTGCACTTGAGATGAATGCATATTTTTTTCAAGCTTTGGGTAGCCTAGAGATGTCAGGCTAAAATAATTGCTTTCTCCTTCCTGTGTGGAGAATGTTTATATCCTGATGGTTGTGACTTAGTGGGAAGAAGCAGTTGGACAATGGAGAATATGGTTGAAAAAAAACTACAAGAAATAAAACATCATATTGGTATATAGTACAGATGAAAACATTCGGCTTGTGAAGGAAGATAAAGACATTTTTTGATAATGGAGGGGAGTGAAAAGATTTGATTGGTGTTTATAGGTATCTGAGATGGTAGGTTTTCAAGAATACAATGATTTACTGGTGTTCCTATTTAACAATACTTTTAAGATAGTGAAGGAAAACATGATAAAATTTAAAACTTTTTAGCAATTTCAAGATATAAAGATATTCACCGTGGTATAGCCTGAATATAATTCAGGAGGCACTAACACTTATAGATTTTAGAGGTCTAATGTAAATGGATTATATTTCATATTATTTTTGAGATTGGGCATAAAAGTATATTTGATGATCAAATACTAATGAATTTCAGTTTCTATAAATATATATATTATCCATACAGATGTCTTACCTCTAATAATTTCTCTGAAATTCATGTGGACTTTACATTTCTACAAATTTTTCTTGGTGCTGACTAGTTACAGTAACTATCATATTAACAGAAACCCTTTCTTGTCACCAACTTCTCTAAATTGATGCTGTTTTGTCTAATCACAAACTCAGAATTTTGATGTTTAACAAAGCACTGAGGTGAAAGGTCTTAATCCTCTGGTTCTTACTGTCTTTCCAATCTCTCTTCTTCTATGTTTCCTGAGCCAAGTGTAGGTGGAGGGTGTTGGGTTGCAGATGTGCCCCTTGTGGTTGGGCACTGATGGTCTTTTGTTCTCAGTTTTGGATTTCTGTAGTAATCTGCTGCAAAAAGAAGCTTTTTTGATGAGGGGTGAGTGTTTTGTGGGTTTAAGAATCCTTGGGGAATGGATGAGGGGAAGGGGTGGGGGGAGGCTAAGGAAAACTGGGAGGGATTGAGAGGAGGGAAGGGAGGACGAGCATGGGTATACATGGAAAAAACCTTTTTAAATAAGATTATATATATAATTCATATATATGAATAAGTGTTTAGAATGCAGTAAACTCTCACAGGGCCTTACCCCTAGATGAATAGCTACAGGGAGCAGCTACTAAGAGAAACAAATTATAGTCTAGGAAAAGATCCATGATAGCTTATCCAATCCCAAGCAGTTACCCCTAAACATATATAAACAAGAACAACACTAAATGAACTCCTCAGGTTGTATTTACACGTATGTGTGTGTTTATGTGTGTAAGCATGTAATAACAATAACTAAAGAAGATTAGGATATGCCCTTAGAAAAGGAGGTAGGGAGATAGAAATGATATATACATGCTCATGTATGAAACTTAAAAATTTTCAAATATAAATTAAATTTTGATGAGAACTTGAAAGAAATTGTGACTATACATGCACACTGATTATTAGAATTACAAAAATATTTGTCTTTAGTGTTCAAATATAATTCAATACACACTGTATTAGAATTTTAGCAAAAGTCAAATTTTTTCATATGAAACATGAACAATTGTTCAATCTGAATCACAAGAACATGCAGAAGCTCTGTTCTCTGGGGACCAGGCTCCAGAGATAGACAGGAATCTCTTTCTTTCTGTGCAGAGTTCACCTCACTTAAGCATCCATATTTTTGCATTTATTTCCCCATCTTTGTGTGTCTACACATTTTCAGAGTGGTTTTGAACCTTGCTTTAGAAATTATTTTAAGCAAGTTATGTACTTTTATTGATGTAGTCTAAACTTGCTTCAACCTAGGAAGAACACATTTAGTATTTACTATAAAAATGCAAATAATAATACATATGCTCTGAATTTGAGCAGTTACAGGTCGGTACATGAGAAAAACAGAGAGATAAAATTCAATGCTATTAAATCAATGGTGATAGCAGTGTTTCTCAGGAGAGCCAGAGGCATGGATCTTCTTTTTAAGACTTCTGATTCTTTTTTTTTTCTTGCCTTTGAACTTAGGGATGCAACAATAGCAATGACAGTTGTTGGAAAATTTATTAATATCAGTATTATCTTCTGAGGATTCATGATACTGAACTAACTATAGAAAAAGTGGAGATGTAGGACATATAAAATTCCATAACCAATCTGGAAAGACAGGTTAAATGTATTATTGGGTAATTCGTCATGATGTCGAAGATAATGTCTTCCATGAATGCATTATCCATGTGGTCATAAATACCTGATGAGGCCTAGCTAGGTATGGCCTTCTAGAATATATCTTGACTAGCAGATGCAAGTTCATTAATTTAGTAGATAGAAAACTATCTTACTCAAATTTATTTTATTATTATTGATATTTGATTTTATTATTCTAAATACTTTTTTCCAGATTTCTTGTCCAACAGTAGACATATTTAAAAAACAATGATGATCCTGAGTTGGTCTGGAATATGCTACGATTAATTTCATTCTCACTCAAATAGGTCTTGAGGACATCCTTGAAGATTGAGCATCATGAAACATGCAAGGAATCATGAAAAATGCTGGTGAAAGTTTCTGCTGAGTAGTAGTTTCCCTAGTATTTCTCCACTGATGGATTAGGAAATGAAGTAAAAGGAGATCACATAGAGAGGTTTCTGTTTCTCACCTTTATCTAATAACCTTCCTATAGAATTCTTTTGGATTATTTAGAAACATACTTTACCTCCAAGATTACCCATTAGCAAGAGATATGAGAACAAGTAAATAACAATATCATAAAAATCACCAATAAAAAAGAACAGTAGAGAATGAAAAACTTCCTTGGTTGGTTTTATCACAAAAAGAGTTGCCTGAAACTCCTAGGCATCAGCAGGGGCTCTTTTGTGCCCTATACCCTAATGTTTTTAGTTGTTCTAGAGCTTTAAAATTGACAACTCACAAAAATTCACTTTTTTTTTTTTTATAAATAACACTATCCAAAGTTCTAATCCTCATTTGCTTTTGTCTTTTTCTTGCAATGACTTAGTTAAATTGTAATATTTTGAATTTCATCTGTATGATTACAATAGTGAAGTGGGGATTCAAATTGAAATTGGATTCAAAATGTCCAGAAACTTAATCCTTCAGTGTGTATCGTCATGTGCCTTTAAAAAACACAATTCTACTCAAATCTACCTTGCATAGACTCATGAGCTATATGCTATTAAGTTTATTTTATACTAAGCATATGTATTTGTTGCATAATAACCAGCTCCTTGTGCTCAGAATAAAAGCAATAACCCCTTTCGCTGCACTTTCCTTAGACCTAATTAATACTCATGAATCATTTTTTTCTCAGACTCACCTTGTTTTTGCTAGACACCTTGTGAAATCTTTTAGCACAAACTCTCTGTCCAGCCAGGTTCATTGCTAAACTTTTTAAATGCTCATGAGGTGTTCTGAGGTTTCCATTTTAAACTCTTCACTAATAAGTCAGTAATTATAGAGCTGCTTTTCCAATAGTGCAAAGCCAGTGATTTGGGGGCTTATGCTTAGTGGCACTATGCAGGTCTGTTGCAAGTCAGAAACCCACCATTTACTAGGGTTGAATACATTGACCAAAATGCTGATTCTGTAAAACAAATGTATATTAATGACAAAGCCACTCACAACCTGCTAACTTTTTTCTTGCCCTCCACCAGCCTCTACTGATCATTCTATTTATAGGATAATTCTAACAGAAAGGAGTGATCTTTCCTGCCTTTATCTCCCAAAGCAGAACTTGCAGAATAAAAATATTCTTTGTATTTCAGATGTCCTAGAAACTTAGCATTATTTTTTAAATTAGACACCACAGCTACCTCATCTACTTTTACCAATTTTAAAACTATAAGTTTAGCACTTTTCTCAATGCTTCCCAAGTGAGGACATTAAAACCCAGAGGCTGAATGATTTGCTGAACTAACTGCACAAAGCAAAATGTTTAAAGTTGAAACTTCTTCTAGGAGCTTTTCAACACCCTGTGTATTTTTTCTCCTATTTTCTTTCTTCTTCCTTTATGTCTTCTCTTGTCCCTTCTTTCCTCCCTTCCTTTCCTTTCTTCCTATTTTTTGAGATTATAATATAATTACATTTTTTCCCTTTTTTCCTTCTGAGTACTCACAAATGCCCTTTCTTGCTCTCTTTCAAATCTGTGGCCCCTTTTTTTTAATTGTTGTAACACACACAGATACAGAGAGAGAGAGAGAGAGAGAGAGAGAGAGAGAGAGAGAGAGAGAGAGAGAGAGAGAGAGAGCCCTCTCAGCCTGTATAATGATATTGGAATTATGATTTCTGGGCTGACTTTTTGGTATTGGATAAGCAATTGGTGTGCTCTTGGCTATGGAAGACTGACTCCCAGTCTCAGCATTTCTTAATTCTCTATGATTCTTTGTGTAAGGTTGAGGCTTTTTGCACTTTCTCCACTATAGTTAATCATGTCTATTGGTGGTCTTAGTTATTTGGTGAAACTTTGTATTTCTTAATGACATGTCCTCACATAGCAAGAGTACTCACACTTTCATCAGAGACTGTCAATAACTCAAGGTCAGGATTGGTATTATCTAAGTGTAAAGTGAAATGCTTGGACCACATATCTTTCATAAAACTAAATATTAATACACTGTCTTTATTTATGCCATCCCTTAGATAATAGCTGTCTTCTTTGTTTAAAACCATTAGCAGCAATGCTTGTCTGTAAATCCTATATGCACTATGAAATATGAATGTGTGAGTTTTCTGGGTCTCCAAATTTGATGATACTATAACACCTTCATGGACAGTATCATTTTTGGAGGACTTTTCTAAGTCATCTCACAAATCTCAATAAACTTGAAGACTACCTGTTAAGAGTTCTGGCTGCATTCATTTTAAAACTTGGTTTATGTCTAAACAAGTGAAGAAAAATTATTGCACAAATTTTATTTGTAGTCAGAAGTTTCTAGGTCCTGCCTAGCCCTGAGGTCTAGACCTACATACGCTTAGTTCTAAATAATCACAAAGAGGCTTATAATAATTACAAGCCATTTGGCCTATCACTCAGGCTTGTTACTTGCTAACTCCCATATTTCCAATTAATTCATATTACTTATTTATGTTTAGCCACGTTGCTTGGTACCTTTTTGCTTAGTGCAGCATTCTTATCCTGCTTTTTATGCATCTCACTGTCATCTCTTGCTCTACTCTTCTGCTTCCAAGAATTCTTCTAGTCTGCTTTTCCCACCTGTACTTCCTATATAACTACTTGACCACTCAGCATTGTATTAAACTAGTAGGAGTGACAAATATTTACAATGTACAAAAGCATAGTTCCATAGCATTTCCCTCTTTTTCTTTTTAAAGCAAGAACCCTAAACCTAATCTTTATTATATAGCTTTTTTCCTCACCATTAGCTAAAACAACTTGTAATCAACATTGTAACCAAAGACAAACATCCATAATTCATTTTGGGGAGGAAAGTAGGCATAGTTCTTTAAACTACTTCCTGCTGATTAGGGGTCCTAGTAATCTTATAAGGATTCTGAGAAAATTCAAGATTTTGATCAAGTCCTGACTGAAGTATACTGTGAAATGGGGTTATCACAGCCAGTCTACTTGAAGCTGTTCTGGATATAGAACTCAGAGGATATTGAAACAGACACATTCTGAAATGCTGTATCATGTGGGCCTTCCTTTTCCATCAGAGACTTTTCGGGGGTCTTCCTAGATCAAACCTTATTTTCTTTAATTACAAATAAATCGACAGACTCACATTTTCTGAGAAAATAAAAAGAGAACTTCTTCTCCCAAGTAACATATCTTTTGACTTCAATTTTGAAGTCAAGACATTTATCAAATATATAGGTTAGATTTATCCACCAGCATTTATAACCAAATGCTGTTGATCAGCTTTTACTACTTCCTTTGTAGTCAAACAACTTAATGATAAAGCAATAACACACAGTACCCAAACTCTCTGCGTAATTTCCATGTTTATGTGGCTCATTATTATTTTTTACTCTATTTTTTTAAAGAACTTCCTTTACATTTTTCTTTTTTCTCCCAAATCTGTGTACTGTAAACCCTTAGAGGCTTTTTTCCTGTCTGGATCTCTTTGATATTTTTGACCACACCATTAATCTACTAAGAAATGGCTAGGATCCTTGACTGCTGACTTCACCCTGCTCAGCTTTTCTACATTCATTTGCCTCCACAGTTCTGAGAAGCAGTATTAAACATCTGGGAACTGTGTGTTTAAACCTACAGCTGAGCTCCTAAACCAGTAAGCAGTGGCTAGGAGAAACCTGTTAGTACTGCATGCAGTAAGAGAGACTGTAGAAATCAGCCACACTGCTTAGCTCATGGAGACTGGTGACCAGCTACATCTTTCAGGCAGCTTCCAAGAGTTGTATCTATGCCCTGCTGCTGGCTTGTGACTGTGAGGCTAGGAAGCCCAGAGTAACTCTGTTTTGGGGCTTTAAAAACCTTTTTATGGCACCATAATAGGTGCTAACTATTGCATGGATTCTATTTGATATTATAATAAAAATTCAGAAATTGGAGAAAAGCTTGAATAGAGAGATAGAGAAATAAACCACAGCTACTTCTCATCTGCCATATTCTCAGATTTGTCTCCACAAAATCTCCAATTCTAACTTTTCTCTCTTCAGCCCACCAAGGAAGTGTCTGGAGTATCTGAGAAACTTCTCTTCTTCTGCCCACTATCTTAACTTCCTTTTGTCCACATTTCTAAAGCTAAGATTAAAGGTGTGGGTCACCATTTCCTGACCTTCATAGCATGGCTTTGTGGTTAACTCTCTGGCTAGTCTAGACTAATTTTATTACATATATGTCTCCACAAGGAATTAAACGCAAGCCATGCAATTCCTGCTTCCTTCTTTCCAGAGTGCCCAATGCTGTTGTAGCAAAAGTCAGTGGTTATATTGTTTTGTTTCCAATATAAATAGAAAATATTTATGTTGGTCAATTTCTTGATTAATACTTGGCAACCTACAGATGATTGTGCTATATATCCAACATTTGATCCATGCTTAAAGGACACATGACTTTTATATTGGGATGTGATCAGTTTGTTGTTTAGTATGAGCCCTCAGGAATGGCAATATAATCACAATGTGAATAATACTGAAATGAATTAACATAGTAGCCATATTATCCTTTTTAAGTCTGACTTACAAGAGCAGCCATTGTTGGCATCTAGGGACTTGAATTTTAAAAGAGTTTATTATCTTTAACAGATATGAGTATATTTTTGTGCTCAGATTGTTCATACAAATTAGATGTTTTATTGTCAATGCCTGTTTTTCTTCTGGGAGCTCAAATCTTTGATATATGCCAGAAAAAAAAGTAGGTATCCACCTAACTAACCCTTCTTAAATCCTAGACACTGTTCTTGAGTCTGCTTTCCTGGTGGCCATCACTTTATCACATTGATGCATCTTACTGTCAGAGAATGGAAACAAGGGCGATGCCATTCTTCTATGAAGGCTGCTCAGAGGCTTGTGCCTGCTTTCCTGTTTTTAATAGTCCCCTCTCCCGTGGCTGACTTGGCTTTGTATCTATTCATTGTATTGTCACCATCATAGGTCTGACTACATGCGTACTTCTCTGAATCTTCTTAGTGACATAGGACCCATGTCATAGTGGCTTTGCTGACTCTTGGCATATTAAATAAGTCTAATGGCTGACCTCTAGAGAAAATTACTCTGTTCTTTCCTAAGAACACTGCATAAAGGAACTCATTGATCTTCATGCCAACCTCATGGTAGAGATTTCCTTATAAATCCCTCCCTTTTGTGTATGAGAAAACATGCTGTGGTGGAAGATATTGCCCATCTATTGGAAGTTACCAATACAAGACATAAGAGAGAAAGCTGGCAAAACCTTGAGGAAAAGAAGTACAACTGTAACTCACAAACTTTAACTTCTGTCTTATATGGTTTTGTGTCAGACAGAAAACTCAGACATAAATTTTATTTCCTTTTAAAATTTAAACTGAACAAGTACTGTAATTTTATTTCTATATGTTCTTACTACTATGAAAACTTCAGCATGTTAGTCTCAATTGTGATTTCTTCACAGCTTTTAATATTTGACTAGTCAGTTATTTTTTTCCAAACCTATACATCTTCTTGCTCTTATACAAGTAGAGTTATTACACCAAGTTCTTTTCACCAAGTCCTACTCAAGGAATTGGATGAAGCTTTTCTCTACCTTGTAGACTTATATTTCAGTTAAGTTGCTGCTATTACAATTAATACCACAGTGACCAGAGCTAACTGGGCTATATTTGTTTCATCTTACAGGTTATAGTCAGTCACTGAGGAAAGCCAGGAACTTAAGACAAGGGTGTGTAGCAGAAAGCACTGTAGAATGCTGCTTATAGCCTTCCCTGCACCTTGCTTATCTAGATTATTTTTAATTTTTATTTTTGAGATTATAATATAATTACAATATCTTTCCTTTCTTTTTTATTAACTGCTATTACATGTATAGTATACATGTATATTTAATGCTTATTTTATACTTCACAATGAATTTTGTACTTTTACTATCATATATATTTTTATGAATTTATCTACCACCAAAAGCAAAATATCCATGGCAGCATTAGGTATATATATATATATATATATATATATATATATATATATATATATATAGTTGCATATATATTTTTTATTCAAATATCTTATATTTAAAATATATACATAGGATGTTTTGTGTTTCTTAAATTTTAATGCACATTTGTCTTTTTCTCTGTAAATGGAATTGAACAAGGGATATTAGACATAAGAGTTTATTTTAATGATCCAAGAAAATAAAGTTAATTTTAGTAGGCCTTCATAATTCTTAGTAGGTCAAAATGAGGGTGAGGAGAGGGGAAGCAGATAAATAAAAATTTCTAAAACCAACTACGATCCCAGAGTGAGGTTTGGATGGAATAAGAGTAAATATTACACTACCATGATAATCCATATTGATTACAGGCCCTCTTCATTGACTGAGACCAGGAGAAATGGGAGAAACTCATATTTACTAAGCATGTTCTGCATATCAGATATTATTATTTTTTCTAATAACATTATGGGCATAGTATAGTATGAGTTTCTGGCTTGGCCTAGACCCGACCCATGCTTCAGACTCACCTGCAGCTGCTTAGCCCCTCAGAAATGACTCAGGCATTTAAATTAATTAATGATGTTAAACCTATGCCTAGGGCTTATTGCTAACTAGCTCTCTCATCTTAACTCAACCTATTTACCTTACTCTATCTTGCCATGTGGCTCGTGGTTTACCTATTTCTTTACATCTTTGCTCTTTGGTGGTTGGATCTCGTCTCCCCTGCTCTTCCCTCCTTCCCCTTTATCAATGCTCAGATTTCCTGTCTGCATCTAAGATGCCTTGCCATAGGCCAAAACAGTCCCTTTATTAACCAATGATATTCACAGCACACAGAAAGATATTCCACATCAGCATAGTAAACCCTGAAAGAAACAAATTGGGGTTCAGGGGAGTGGAGTGACTTGACTTACTATGAGCACCCCACCTGTCAACATGAAGCAATGTTTGAGTTCCGCTTTATAGTAAGAGTCCTGGCTAAGCTAACTGTCTCGGTATAATTTATCAGTGGAGATGGAGAGGAAATAGCACAGCCTTTTTAGTATATATATGTTACGAACATTTCTATTGCTATGATAAAGTATCATGACCAAAGCAACTTATATAAGCAAGAATTTATTTGTGCATATAGTTCCAGAGGAATTAGGGTCTATCATAGCTGGGAGAAATGGCAGCAGGTAGTCATGGCAGCATAAACTGCAAGATGAGTTCAAATCTTGAATGGAAAAAAGACTGAAAACTGAGAGTAGGGAATTGCCTTAAGCTCTCCAAAGCTTGCCCCAGTAACATACTTCCTCCATCAAGATCACACCTCCTAAATATCTCTAAACAATGTCTTTAAAAGTGCTCAAGAGTATGGATGACATTTGTCATTCACACAGCAGTGTGGCTAAGGTCTCCTGTTCAAAGACACCTAGAGAACACATTCAGAAGGAGAGATGTCTTACTCAAACCAACTGTTTTGTTCCAAAATTCATGAAATAAATAATGTAAGCAAAAGTAGGCAAACCATAAGTAGAGGATCCTCTCTAGCCCTAGGTTTACAATCTTCTTACATACTTCTAGGACACTATGTTGCCTTTCCTACAATACTTCCTTTAGACAAAGCCTTCCTCACTCTGCTTTTCACCTTATTAACCTTCTGGAGAATCTCATGGCACCTGGCATGCTTACATTTATTTATTGTTGTACACAGGCTTTCTGATTGGCCATGTATTTCCAAATATGGTGTCCTTAGCCTGTTAACTATGATCTCTGTACTGACCTGAGTACAAGTGTAAAAAAAGTTAGAAAAGGCTATCATCAACAAACTACTTAAATGACTATATGAAAATATGATAGAGTGTCAATAATTGCAACATTTATATATCAAGGTATTAATTTTCTTATATTGTTGCAATAAATTATTTCAACTTAAACACTATTTTTTTTTTATTTTAACCATTCTGGGGGGAAAAGGCACAGTACTAAGTTGGTCCTACTGTGCCCCCTTTGCATTCTATTGAAGGACTAGTTTCTTCATTGTCTTTTGTGGCCACAGGTGCTTTTCTGCATTCCTTGGTTTATTGTCCCACATCATACTCTTCTATTGTTGTGTCTCTTTCTCTGACTCTGGCCCAATATTTGTCCTATAAAACCTGCTTAGGAATAATAGATCCACATAGACAGCCCAAGAGAATTTCACCATGCCAAGATCTCTATTTTCTCAATTTTTTAGGTAAGACAGAATGGTTGGATATAGGTTCTACAAATTAGAATATGAATATCTTTGGAGGGATTATTCTGACTAATGTGCCTGGGAGAAGAACAAGAGCTTACAACATGAAACTGCTATAAGGATGATTTTTTTAAAAAGCCCCAAAAATGTGGGTTTCAGGGCAGTCCACTGTGGTGATTCTAACACAGGGTAGAAGCCATTCTTAGTGAAGTCTGCTATGCAACTGGCAAGGTGATAAGACCATGTTCAGGTTCTGTATGGCAAATTTCAGCTCCCTTCTGGACTGTGTTGGACATTTTGGTGACAGGCGCTGAGCTTGAAAGATCTCAGTTGTTGTTCACATATTATTGTAATGTAAAGTAACATGTACTTACAAATGCCATATACATATACATACATACATACATACAGGAGAAGAGATATGCACATATAAAATATATGTTTACTGTGTCTGCATCTAGGCACATGTATATGATTTAAGTTTTATCAAACAAGAATCAAAACTCTCACTAAAAGATAACATCAACCCTGTAATCTTTTGATATTGAAACTGATTACATTTTTAAAAACAAAATTATCAGGAATTATTCCAGTTCATTCTGTCACCTGCTCTCACATATTCTGGCACAGGGGCATCCAGTGGGTTGTTTAGTGAATGTAAGCATGAACAACACAGCATTATCAGAAACACTGGATATATAAAAATGTCCCCGTGGTCCAGTAGTGATGATTAAGGTCAATGGACAAACATGGATGAGAAGTTTTAGGCTGTATTTACAGGCTGTTGATAAATCAGATGAAAATGAAAGTAAATAATTGTGCCTCTTTATTTTTTAAATACGGCATTTAAATATAAAAGGATTTTATAACATAAGGGCAAGCTAACCTAACTACATGCTGATTACAGTATAAAATCAAAAAGGAAATAAAACGTTTTTGTAAAATGTACCAAATCCTAAGAGTGCTGTTAAACTCATTAAAGAAAAAAATGAAGTTAGAGAAACTGGTCTTATTTTTTTTTCACTCCCAGTAGAGTTCATTTCTACTTCAACAACTAAGCCAAGGTCACATTTAACTCACTTCAATTTCACCCAGTGCACAAGCTAATGTCAATAGTACAGCTGCCATGCAGAGCTAAAGAGTGATGGTTAGACAAAGCCATTTACACAAGGCTGGCTCTTTCATCTTCTCTCAGCCAGTGACATAAGAAAGCACTGAGGTTATTCTCAACTAGAGACGAAAACTGGCGTATTAGAAAGAATGTTATTCTCCTTAGCTGTCACAAAAAGGATCTGAAGAAATGTAGAAATGTTTTTTCCCCTCCTCCCCCCTCTGGTCATCTGGGGAGATCACAAAGTGACTCTAATAGCCTTCACTCTGAAATTTTCACATGGTTTAAGTGATTGCCAAGTCTGATATTTTCCATTTACACTTCATTGCCATCAGAAAAAGAAAAAAAAATCAATATACCTACCTACTCAAGTGTGTCACAGGATGAGCTTATAAAAGAAGACATCAGTCTTTTTAGGGCATGAAAAATATACTTATTCAAATATATCTTATTTAAAATGACATAAATTGCAGTGGTTAGTCAAGATTCGATTTCCTCTAAAATATAAGATTTAAAATATTCCTTGACTTGCCAGGAATCGGGACGCTTCACATTGTTGATGTATACAGATGCACTTGTTTTTCCGATGGAAGTCATTCCAACTGTATTTTATTCCAGTGCATTAGTGACTGCATTTATTAATTTCACGGGAAACTAAAGCCTCTCATTTTGTGAACTGCACAAGGTAGTAGATATTTTTTTTTCCCTTCCCAGGAAATAATTCTGTTTCAAATCCCACTTTTCTATTGAATTGCTTCTTATACTTTTAGTCTCAGAAGAAAATGAGAATGTTTCTTTATATTATTCTAATAATATTGTACATTAAGATTCTCTTCTCTCTTAACTTGTTTTAACTATTAACTTCTTTATGCAGAAAAGGTGTAATGAGTTCGGTGTAACATTTCAAGTGCTTTTGTTCAAACCAGAGGTAATTTTAACTGTCAAAGGAACATCCATGTCAGATTGGTCTTTCAATTAAAAAGTCTCATGTCAAGTTTGAGTGCAGTGGCTGTGTGTTATATACATGCTTGGTGCTGGGGGTGTTTAGAATGAGGACTGCAAAGGGGAGATGATTGGTAGCTGTGCCCTAGATTTTCTGTGTTAATTCACTACTCAGGTGTCTTTCTTCTAGATACCTTCCTGTGTGTGTACAGATCAGTGTAGCAGGAAACTGAGAGGACCAATACAATCCTTTCAAGTTTAGATGTGCCTTTCAATGTCACCTGTCAAGGAGCTCTGAAACCCTGATGGAACTCTCACCATCTTACTATTAGAGTGCCAAGTGGTGACTCTGAGAGGTTTTACATTTGTTTATCTGGGCTGTCTAGCTCATACCCCGCAAAGATAAGGGTGGTCCAGTGATAGAGACGACCACACCAGAGAGAGGGAGGGTGGCAGACATTGGGAAAGGGGATTCAGAAATAGGGAACAGCAAACCTCTAGGTCTGGGGTGACTACTGGACTAGGTTCCCTGTGTATTTGCAACACACTAACAATTTGAGTTACTGGGCCGTCCCCCACAGTTACAAGTATTTCAAGGTCAATTTATCAATTTAACAGCTTCATCTTCTTAATCACTAAACTTCTGTCTCTTTGAGCTTGTGCTGAAAGACTGTGGCTGCTAATTAAAATGGAGCTTTACCAGCAAGTACACAAATTAGATCCTGTCACTAAGTTTATTCTAACTATTGGTCATTTCTAAATGCCTTTTTAATCCCCTAATTTTTACATTAAAATTCAAAAGCCTAACAATCTTAATCACCCCTACATCAAATTCATCATTAAGAACAGGAAGCCAGATGGTATAATTTTGATTTACCGGACTTCAGCGTGAATTAATGTACTGAGTGCCGATAATGAATACATCAAACCTGATATTGCAGAAACCTATGAATCTGGCATGTTAAATTAATAACACACTCTGCACAATGAAAGCATGTAAGCTCATATAAAACTGAGGAGTAATGGGCCCTTTTATTTTAAATGCTCTTTATTAGCCTTCCGTTTTGACTCTTAAGAGAAAGATGAGCATTTTGTTTAGAGTGTGCTTGTCCCCTGTACAAACGTTTTCCCCCAATGTAACACAACACGAACAAAATTGGGATGATTGATAACAAAGCTGGGCTTGAGAAATTCCCTTTAAGGGTTCTCAGAACAGCTGATAATTCGTTTTGGGAACTGCATGTATCAGAGAGACTTTGAAAATTTCTGTCGAATGTTATGTCCCATAAAAATATTATACCATTGTTTTCTTATGTCAAACAAATTAGTTACAATAGATGCATCAGGAACACTTTTGCTCATTAAGCATTTTAAAGTAATTGTATGATACTCTATCCCTTTTTGTTTCTGTGCCATTAAACTGTATTATTTTTGTCCAGAAATTAAATGGAATCTGAACCTGTTATACAGGTCATCTGGGAAAAAGTATGCTCTCTTTTGAGATGGGTGACACAGAATTGTTCAGTATATATAACTCATTGACACTGGTTCTGTAATAATATTTATTTGTTTATTCATACCACTAATAATTTATTTAAGTATTTACTTGCTTGAAGAAAATTTAAATTTTTATGCACAATTAAAGATTAAAATTAAATGTATTCTTCAATTTTATGAAAAATGCAGAATAAATTAAGTCTTAAAATATATGTTTCAGCAACTTCCCCTTGAATTTTCTAAAACAGAACTTTTAAATCAAATTGTGGTTGTTTTGTATAAGTTCTATGATGCCTTTCTTCCACATGGGAGGCAGGATTACAAATCGGCTGTCTGGTTTCTGCCTGTAAATGGCCCTGTGTAATATACTTAGTAAATGAAGTCTTCCAAATGCTTGGAGTGGTTTTTGCTTCGTATCCCTAATACATATCAATAGATGGTGTAGAGATCCTGAAGTGTGGGAGGGAGCAATCTTTGCTTTTGACTTGACACTATCCATAATGGTATTTGAAAAAGGAGAAAATGCCTATTATAGAACGGTGATAGGTGACCAAACACTGCAGGCTAACAACATCAGCTGCCGCTGAGTTGCAGGGACCTTCGTTTGTCACAGTTGTGCAAGCGCACCAACCATTCCAGCTGCCTGACTATGAAATGGAGGCAGTGCCACAAATAGGATAATGCTAAAAAAAAAAAATGGTACAATCCTTACACTAAGTGCCATTTTCTAGATAACATTGCTCATTGACTCAATCTATATCCACACTTGCAAGGCAGTACAGAGGATAATTTGTATCTCTTAGAGACACTGAGCTAAGATTTATTACAGAGAAGGGAAGGGATGTATTAGTGCTTTATCTTAAGGGTAAGGAAAATAAAAGCACTTTTTGAGCTACTGGTATTTATTTTTGTGACAGCCTTCAAAAATTGTGCATTTTAATAAAGATTAGGCTTTAAGGAAGTGTACCTTTAAACCTTACATCAATTTGAATGGAATAAGACGGTTGTTTCTAGCTGAAAATTTTTCTTACTCTTAAATCTCTTTAAGTGAAGCTCATTTGACAAACCTATTATAAAATGAATAAATGCAGCACCGTGTGATTTGTCCACTGTCAACATGTTAACACTCTTTATTTGAAGGTAGATTGATGGAGGGTGGCTGAAGGAGTTTACCCTCCAGAGTTAAAGAATAGAAAACCCTTTTTTCTTCATTTTTTTTCCTTTTTTTCTTAGAAGTTCACAAGAGTAGATATACAATTATCCTCGACTTGCTGATGCAAAGGAATTGAGCATTTAGTTTCTTGTCACTCTCTCTGAAATTCCTAAAGGTACAATTAGCATTTCATTTGACATAATGTTGAAAGGTTCATAGATTGATCTTCCCTAAAATGCAGCAAGAATTTTTTGAAATGCAAATTTTGACATTTATTAACTTTTATTCCAGATCTGTTTATAGACTGTAAAACTGTGCATACATTTAACTCGAAGAAGCTAAAAGGACAATGTTTAGGTGGATACTCTGTGTTATAATAAAAGTCTATTTTATTGTTTCAACAATGAAATTTTTATTATCAGAGATTTATGATATCAGCACAGCAGTTTTTACTGCATGATTCACAGTGTTTTTATAGATGTATATTCAACAAAACAAGGAGAGAAATCGTACTGCAGTACTCTCTCTCAGGAGTGCATTTCCCCATTGAAATAATGTCAGCAGTTTTCCACCTTCAAAGCCCTATGTTTTCAAATCAATTAACAATTCTAATTGCCCAGGAACAGTTGTTCACTTAGCTTGGCAAATGGGACAGGAAACATTATTTCTTTTCTTTGCCTAAAATGAAGACTTTAATCTTCTGAACCATAGTTAACACATAACAAATACACAACTGTGAAGTGAAGTAGTTGGTAGTAGCTCAGTCCATTTTCCCCTGCCTCCTGCCTTTCTCTGTGGCCTGCATTCATCTCCCAGCTTTCTGCAAACCTTGCTCTGAGCCCTGGGTAATAACAGTTTTACATTGCTGTGTGAACTAGCCACCTTCAGATTCATTTCGACTTTTCTCTAATCAGATATCTATCTAGCTAGGCAGTTGTAAGAGTTATTACTTTTCTGAGGTGGCACACTGAACGTTGATTCTGACCTGAGTTGCAACACTCGAATGCAGATCTGTATCTGTGAGCTGGAAACAGCTGACGGGGCAGCGTGGGGGAGCTGGGTCTGCTGTTTCCCTTAAAGTCCTAATGTCATTTCCACTTAAATTTTTTTTATTGGGATTAAAGTGCAGCTTGTAAGATATTGAACAATGTGGTTCATAAAACAAGGAACACATGCAATCTTAGAAGACATTATTAAATATGTACAGTTTAACCTTTTCTTTTTCACAAATGTATACTTGAGTTATGGCTCATAATGTCTGTCCCTATTTATAAAATACATAAACGGTATGATTAGAGGAGGAGATCATGGGTACTTCAGTCTGATGAAAGAAAGAGGTGTGCTTTATTGTACTGTATTTTTGTAGAGATTATTGAAATATATACTTTTAAAAAGATGGCTTATATTTTGGTTGTGAGCCTAGCCTTTAGTGGCTGAGCCATCTCTCCAGCCCAAAAAGATGGCTTATATTTTGTTATTATTATTATTATTGTTATTTAGACAGAACTTCCTCTATTTCTATGAGTTCAAGACTAGCTACGAAATAGAGTAGTTCAAACCTTTAATCCTAACCTGGATGGGATACAGCTGATGAGAAGGTACATAAGGTCCGTAGGAACCCAGCAGAGGCAGAAGCAACCTGGAGTGAGGCTGAGGAAGTTGCAAGACAGCTGGGTGAGAATTGACTGTGGTGCTTCCTCTCTCTGATATTTTGATGGCTCATATTTTAAAATAATTAAAGGGCCTCCAACATATGAGAATTCCTTGATTCTCTTCACAAAATTTTAATTTACTGCTTCCTCTCGGGTACATCTCAGTATGAATGACCTACGGCTCCTTATCTCATTTGAGCACCATTGGGTCCAAAGTACATGTGCTGCTTATGTGTATATATATATATATATACCTATATATATTTAATGTGATGAGCATCCTAGACCTTCCTGATCCTATTTTCTTAGTCTTTACGTCACCACATGTCAATATTTGCATTATCTCTTTGTTTCAAATAAAGATCCCAATGTGTTCTTTGCATTCTCATGAAGATCAAGTGTCAGGAAGCCTGTGGATAAAGTAGCTCCCTCTGTGGACACTTGTCCTTTCAATGGGATTCCTGCAGGAGAATGAAAGGGAAGGATGCCTTTCCTGGCTGCTATGGCTTAATAGGGAAGTACCGAGAAGTACAAAATTAACTTTGGTCAGGTGGATTTCAAGTGCTTTGGAAATTTAGTTCAAGAAGGTCAGCAAATGTCCACTGGGCTTAAGACCAGTCATGAATACTATAGCAGTGCAGAGGGTAACACAGGACATTGCCAGGCATGTTTCTCTTAGACATAGAAAAATAAATAACAGGGAAAGAAACTGCATGCTTTTTATCTTCACATTGTAATGCAAATGCAAATAGTGTATATCTGAAGCAGCTGCATGTGAATAAAAAGAAATACTGTTAGATTGTGCTGCTCATCTATAATGCGGCCATATTTCTACCACCCAAAAAAGTCTTACTTTAATGCCACTTCAGAACTGAGTTGAAATTTCTGTTTATTTGTATTTGGGTAATCCTTTTTTTTTTTAAATCAATTTAATTAGATTTGTCTTTTTTTCCCCTTTAAATAACTGCTGTTTGTGTCTCTTGCCAGATTTCACTGTGAGGTTTTTGAGAAGGTCATGGCATACTTTATACATCTACCTACCCTTCTTTTGCAGCAGGGTCTTTGTACAAGCTTCATCACAATAAAGCATGAAATGGTATGTAGAAGCAGATGGTGACACAGGGCATCTCAATCCCAGTGCTGTGGACATATAGGGCCATGGACACTTGGTGTGGGACTGTCCTGTTTACTATTGGACTTTAGTGGTATCCCAAGCCTTCATTCTTAAGTCAATTTAAAATAAAAATAGACTCAGACATTGATAAGCATCACCTGGTCAGCAAAATCATTACTCACACCTGCATTGAAGGGTACAAGTGTACACAGACACACAGACACACAGACACACACACTATTTAGTCCTCTCAAATCATCTCATTGGTCAATGCTCACAAACCTAATGACTGCATCTCTCTAATCTCTAAAAATTCCCAGGAACACAGCTATTTCTTCAGATTTGTTCTGCAATATCTACAGATTTGTGTTATAATATGTCCTCATTACACTGGAGGTTTTATGTTCACTTTCTCTTCCCTACGTGTGTGTGCACTCACATGTGCAGTGTGTGTGTTTATGGTTATGGAGGGCTGTCTTATGAACAGCTGTGTGCATGGGTGTGGAGGTGCAAAGTTGACATCAGGTTCCTTCCTGGATCACTCACCACTTCATTGAGATAGGGTCTCTCACTGAACTTGGAGCTTGCCAATTTCAGCTAGTCTACCGAGCCAACTTGAACTGGAGATCCTGTCTCAGTCCTGCAGGTGCTGACACCCCTGCTTTTGTGTGAATTCTGACTATGGACTTGGGGCCTCACATTTGCAGGGCCAGCACTTTATCCACTGAGATCTCCCCATGCAGCCTTGTGTGATTCTGAGAGTAAAGTCTTAAAATTAAAATAAGCTTGGCTTGGCTAAGAGATTTATATTTAATGTTATCCTAAGCTAAATGTTCCAAAGAGGATTCAAAATTTAGCTTTGCAGTTTCTATGAAGCTCTGTTTGACTTATCTGTGTTCTTGAATTAGATTTGAAAGCACTCAAGTTTAAAATTGTTTTTAATAGAATATTTAAGAAAGAAGAAATGAAGTTGCAAATGTGAAGATTCAACAAAAGAGTTGTATTTGGGAAAGAAAAACTAAGACAAAGAGGAAATCCAAAGAACAAGAGACTTGGAAGACATCTCATCAATAAAAATTAGTCATGCTTCATGTGTCTTACATATTTTGTCATGATTTCTCTCTAGCTGAGGCAGATACTTATCATTCCTCAGCCTCCTCACCAGACCAAACTCTTTGCCTGTCTTTCTCTTTATACATTTTAATATAATTACTGGTATTATTTTAGCATACTAGTTTAAAATCTCATCATACTGCACAAAGAAATCATCTTCCTTTTTAAATGGGAAAAGAGTAAAAAACAGAAATATCAAAAAATAGGTAAAACCTTGGGAAGTTATAGAAATTAAATATTTATTAATTTGCTTCATTCATTCTTCACTTATAATAAAAGAAGCTAAATATTACATATGTATATGTACATATATATTAATAGAATGGCCAAATACACTATTAAAGTTAAATATGAGAAAGAACAGGGCAATAAAGAGGGACATTGCATGAGTCAAGCTCTCCAGACAAAAAGAAGTGATCAAATTATATATATATATATATGTACATTTTTCAGTACTAAATGAGTTTACATATAAAATGAAATAGTGTCAACTGTTGTCTCACACTTGAGATGGGCTGAGAACTTAGTAGCTGCTAGGTTCCTGGGGCTGGGTACCTTCTTAGTAGTAGAAGTGGCTTCACAATGGTGATCTCACTCTCAGGAATCTAAGAACCAGTTATTTGCTGAGTCCAAGAGCTAGGGGCCTCAACAACCTCAATCTGACACCCCAAGCAAAGGAAGTCCCTGGAGAGGCTCTGGATTTTAGTCAGAAACAGCTGTCTGGAAACCCTGGTTCTGGTATCAGTGAAGAAATCAGTAGCAACCCAGAAGCAAGAGGAAAGGCCTCACAGCTAAGTGCAGACAGTCTCCCTCTGTGATGCCCTTTGTGTCTGGTTTGATAACAGAAGTTGACACCCACATTTGGGGTCATATCCACTAAGGCAATCTAGACTATTGCTCAAATGAGGTTCCCTACCTGGGTGATTCTAATTTGCAGCAACCTGACATTAAAACTAACCATCACAGACATAAAGGTGGGTGTTGCAGATTATTAAACAAAATGAATCTTTAATACTTTCCAGGAAGGGAGGGTAAAATTATTTAAAATTTTTGGAAGTAGTTTAAAAGGCAGGCAGATGGATAAGACCGAGGTGTGGTTCTTTTAGATGAGAAACAATAATTGTGTAAAAATGGCCAAATGATAGGTTATTTTAACATCAGAAAAAACATTTTCTCCTTTGGAAATTTGAACTACTTAAAAGAACAAAAAATATAACACATTTTGCCCTTTGTAATATCCAAATTATAACAAAAGCACAGAGTTATATAGTTTTAAATTTTCTCCCTCTTCTAAGTAAAGTACAACCTTAAGCTGGAGAGAAAAACATGTTTTCTTGTTACTAAATTATAGGTGAACTTTGTCATGTGAATGCTCATCTGAGACACTTCAGATTATATGATATTCAAAGTCTTCCAGTAGGCTTTTGCAAAAGATACTGAATAGCTCTCCAAATGGATGAATGACTATTCTTCAAAAATGACCTTTTATAAAAGCTGAGGGCATAAAATTAAATCATAATTCAGCGAAGGCATTTTTCCAGAAAATAAGATAATATAGTCCAGGTATATTACTTTCACATGTCCTCACTCAGGTCAGTAAAAGCATTCAAGAACTTTGAAAGAGTATGAAGTTAACACCCTTAAGATTAGTGGTTTCAAAGACTTTTTGTCCTAATCAAAGAACTCAATAGGCAAACACTGGGCAAAAAAGAGGAAAAAGGAAGACAAAGAAATACACCCTTTCAACTTTTGTGTATACACTATTGTCTTTAGTTGCTCATAATATGAAATTTTATTAATTATTTGAGAATATACATGAATATAAAATATGTTGTTCATATTCACCTCTATCCCCTTCTTTGCTGGCTAGTTTAATGTCAGCTTGAGGACAGAATTATATGGGTGAAATGGGAACCACAATTGAAAATGCCTTCATAGGCAAGCCCATAGGATATTTCTTAATTAGTGATTGATGGGGCGGGCACAGTCCTTTGTGGGGGAGGCTGTCCCTGAGCTGCTGGTCCTAAGGTTCTCTAAGAAAGAAGGCTGATCCAGCCATGAGAGCAAGCCAGTAAGTCTCATCCCTCCACAGCCTCTACATAGCTTCTGCCTCTAGGAGCCTGTCATGTTTGAGTTCCTACCCTGACGTCTTTCATTAATGTACTATGGTGTGAAAGTGTAAGTCAAACAAAACCTATTTTTTTTTTGCAACTTGTTTTTGCTCATAGTGTTTTATGACAGCAATAGGAACCCTAATTAAACACTTTCTAACTTTGTGTCCTTTTCTTCTTTTTTTAAGTAGCCTATCTAGTACAGCATGTGCTACACATATACTCATGAATATAGAAGCATCCACAGGGTCATTGTTAGCTTATCAGGGGCCACACTCTTAATGAGAACTGATTTTCCTACCCACAGAAGCCATCATCTGTAGATGTTTAGGATTGGGGAAGTCAATGAATCCCTCCCTGCCCCAGGCTATGTTGTCATATGTAGAAGGCATTGTTTCACATCAGTCTTCTCTGACCTCTGGCTCTTAGAATCTTTCTTCCTACTCTATCACAATGTTATTTGAGCTTTGGAGAAGGGAATATGGTAAAGATAAGAATTTATGGATCAGGAAAGGGTTCATTGAGCCTGCTTCAATTATTTTACTAAATGGAGTTAGTATCAAATTGTCCACCTTGGCGTTCTATTGCTGTAATGACACACCATAACCATATGACTCTAACATTTTTTTTAAAGCATTTAATCAGGGTTTTCTTACAGTTCCAGAGGTCTAGACCATTGTCATCTGTAGTGAGATTATGTTGGTATATTATAAATATTTGTCCCTCCTACTGGTTTAACAAAAACCTGATAGGCTAGAGGCAGACAGGAAGTGTGGGCGGGCCTACCAGACTAAAAAAAAAAACTCTGGGAACAGGAAGGGCAGAACAGAATTAATGCAGAGATGCCACAGACAGACTCATAGGAAAGAAGTTGAAATGCTGCTCTGAGAAAAGATACTGAGCTGCATGGCTAAACAAGATGGGTTAGTTTAAGAGTAAAGACTTAATCCATTCTTGGAGAATATTCTCCAGAGCGAGGTATCCCAAACCCAGAAAGATAAGCAGGGGATATACTCACTCATTAGTGGACTCTAAACAAAAAAGGAAAAAGCAAAGCATGTCCAAGCTACAAACCACAAACACTGAACAGCTTGGGATCTGAAACACCTTGGTCTAGCACCTTGGAGCCCATTACCTCTAGAGGAACAGCTGACCCAGTCTTGATGTTGGGGTGAGAAAAGTGAATTTGCCAGCAGTGAATGCTGAACTAAGCCACCTTGGAACCTTGGGACCTCCTGCCCTTGCTGTGGAGGAGATAAAGTGATGTGGAGAAGAAAGAGTGACTGGAAGGGGCGGGAGGGGGAAGGGAGCTTGAACAAGGATATATACAGATAAGAAATATGACTTTATTTATAATAAAAAAAGAAAAAGAAAAAAAGAGTAAAGAGTTAGATAGCACTATGTCTGGGCCCTAGGTCATTCAGTGTAAAATTAATCTAAGCATCTGTGTGATTATTTGAGCCTAAGCAGCAGTGGACTGAGAGTGGGTCCAAACCTCTGGGCTAGACTTGAAAGGCTAGGCCAGAAACTTTATACAATAGTCATCATGGCAGATAACATGGTGGTGGCATGCAGAGAGACATGCTGCTGAATAGGCAGCTGAGAGTTCTATATCTGAATCCATGGGCAGAAGAAAGAGTAAGAGACAATTGGACTGGCTTGAGCATCTGAATCCTCAAAACCTACCACCAGTGCCAACCTTCCCCCAACAAGTGCATGTCAGCTCCAACTAGGCCACACCTTCTAATCTTTCTCAAGTATTGCCACTCAGATGACTAAGTTTTCACATATATACGACTATGGTGGCCATCCCTATTCAAACCAACACTCTGGTTGATATACACTTATATCTTTCTTCCCATAGATTATTATGACTTTCAGACATCATCAAACTGTGTCTTTGGGCAGAATTTCTAAACACATACCAACACATGAAAAGCTGGAAATAATGCTGAATTCTAAGTGAACAATATTAATGGAACACTTTTCATTTTCTTTTCCACATTACTGCTGAATTGAATGGTCCCACTGATAGTGAAGCAGAAGTATTAATTTTAAGGAAAATATTTGAGCCACAACAAAATAATCAAATAATTATTTACTTTACATTCATAATATAATTTTTATCTTTAGTTTACATGTAATACAAAATGTATTTTTTTCATTTGTCTCAAAGTCAGAAAAAAAAATGGATACAAATCTCCATGGACAAATATTGAAAGAGAATTTGTAATTTCAGTTTGTAAAGAAGGATTTATAATGTCAGCCTCAAGACCTGTATTTTTTGGCTATTTTTATCTTCTCTACTTATAGTGAGCAAATCACAGGTAGCTGAGGAAAAAAAAAAGATTTTTTTATTAAAGGGTTCAAAGGAGAGCACTCACTGATAAAAGAGGAAAGATACATTCATACCAATCCTGGAAGGCAGGACTGGTTCCATGTGGCTTTTCACTGCAGGTCAGGTCCTCTATCCAAGGGCAAGAGAGAGAGAAGAGGCCTTTGGAACAAGCACCAGGGATCTTAAACTATACCCTGAATACTGGTGCCCAGAGGCCATAGATGCTTCCCAGAAGTACAGGCCAAAGGCCACACTCAAAGGTCAAGGTGGAAATTTCAGCTCTTCACTACATCACTCTGATTCTGCCATTTATTTCCTTGACTGAAGTGAATCTCCTGGTTTGCCATCTCACACTCTGCACTGATACTGAGCCTCAGCCTACACTCCAGAACTGGACCCTGGTCCAGGTCTCCTATAGAAAGGAATCCTTCCATCTAAACAGCTTGGCTCCTCTGAATTTCCATTTCCTTTCTGAACCCAGAGTTGTCATGTTAGGACCATTCAAGGGAAGGCTTGTCCTGGATTAGATCCTTTCCCTTCTCTGCCTTTTCCACCTTTCCCTGATACTATCTCTCCTTGTAGTTCCCTCCTACATTCCATTTACAAGAATTAATTAAATAGAGATGGAAAAAAGGTATATGAAAATCACTTGCAAGCAACTAGGATATTTCTCTTTAGTAGAAGTAAAAGAGATAGGCTAAGGAACTTAAGTTCGGAGTTATCTTTAGATAAAATTCAGATTGAACACATAAGGCTATAGAAACATTTCAGAAAGAGGCTTTCTTTATCTTACTACAAGCAAAGATTATGGCAGTAAGGGTAACAACTGGTAACTGAAGTAATTTTTCTCTTGACTCCAATATATTTAGTAAACAATATTTTTAAAGACATTTTATTTTTATTTTTCAATTCATTTTTATATCTTTCCTCTTACTTATTATTTTTGAGATATTTTACACATTTAGGCAATGTAATTTTGAAATATCTGCCTCTCTGCAACTACACTCACACCACCACCCTCACTGTGTACTCCTTCCAATTTCACGTCCTTTTTTGTAATAGAGTTTAATTTGTGCTGTTTTTCTTTATGTGCATGGGTGTAGAACATTACACTAAAGCATGGACAAACCTATTAGTGTTCACAACCACAGAGTAAAGTAACATTCTTCCATCAGCCACAAACTGCCAATAGCTCTTCAGCTAGGGTTAAGACCTCAGTGGTCCCTCATTAATTCATTATGGAATTTTGACAAGCTTGATCAAGTATAAGTCTTTTGCATGAAAACATAGCTCCTGTGGCTTCATAAGTGTCATCAACCATACCATGCCCACATGATAGACAGAATTTCCCAGCACTCATCTGCATTCTTTGTTTTTAACATTATTTTACCTATTCTTTTATGATAATTCCTGAACACTGGAGTGAGCACTTATAGTTGGAAGTTACTGTCCTAACAATAACTCCTAAATATCTGGCAGCCATTTCCCAAATAATTGATGTAGAGGCTTTATATTACTTATAAATGCTTAGATAGTAGTGTAAGCTTATTTTAAACTAGCTCTTAGAGGGTTTTTTTTAGCTATAATTTTTTCTGTTTAGCCACATGGCTTGGTAACTTTTCTCACTCCAGCATTCTTATCTTGCTTCCTCAGTGTCTGGCTGGTGACTACATCTTTGTCTTTTGTCTACTCAGAATTCTTATCATGCTATCACTCCCATCTATACTGTTTTCCTGGCTACTGGCCAGTCAGAGTTTTATTAAGCCAGTATGTACACTTTTCAGTGTATATGAGTATTATCCCACAGCAAGTTTTTGATACAGAGGTCTCACAGCTGAACACTCACAGTCTTTTATTCTTAGCATTTTGTGATTCTCTACATTAACCACTGCCCAATGCAAAACAAAGCTTCTCTGGTAGAGTTGAAAGCAGCATACATCTGCACACATAGAAGGCAATTTGACACCCTATCATTTAGCCAAATAACAAACTAAACCCTAGCCCTCCCCCCAAACTGTGACACCCCTCTAACCCCCCTACCCCCACCACCAGCCATGGGCTTTGGACCATGTTTATAGTATCAAGAGTGATTTCCCTCCCATAGAAAAGATATTGAATCCAATCAAAATATGCTTGGTTAGTACTATAATAGCATGCCTCTGTTGTACTTATGAACACACTTTCCCTGATGGGTTGATGCAGAGCATGTAAGAGACTTGCTAGACAACACCATTGATGTCTTTTCTTCAATAAGACTACTACCTTTGTCACAATCAAAACCAAGTAGTATTAAAGAAGCTTCCCAGCAGTTTGAGATTGATTTTGTTATGTTCTTGCAATAAGGTTTTATAAAGGTAACATTTTTATAGCATACTTTTACTGCCTATGAATACTTTCTCTTTGTTAACATACCTGCAATTTACAAAATACTATAAGTGAAACAAGCTCTTTCTCTTGCTAGGTCAAAAGTAAAAAAAAGAAAGAAAGAAAGCAGTAGCCTCTTAATAAATGTCAATTACCTTTCCTTTCTTTTGAGCCTGGTATTATGCTAATGACATTCTCCTGAATATTCATAAAGTCATAGAACATTTGATCAAACAAGGAAGCTGCAGATGCCTTTGCCCAGGTCTCCCTATCAAGATGAAGTCATGGTGGCTCAGAGGCTGGAAGTGGCTTCCTGGAGATTGTCCAGCAAGTTAACACTAATACACAGGAGCCAAGTGTTGGGGAGGAACTTCAGACAAAGGATGTGACTTAGGAAATGACACCATCTAGGACATAAGGACTGTTTTACAGATGGCACACTGTAGACAGCACAGTATTTTAAAGATCAAATTAAGAATTGAAGAGTCAGAAACATAAGATATTAATTGAAAGTTGGCTTCATCGTGTTGGTGTTTTGAGAAAGATGATTTCTTTCCTGTTTCTATTGGGTAATAAGGTAATTCTTACATGCCTTCATCCTCAGTCGAGTGTATGACAGCGTTTTCTCTAGTAAGAATACTTTCTAAATCATTCTTCTTTTATTTTGACAATATAATATAATTACATAATTTAGTCTTTCCCTTTCCTCTCTGGAAAACCTCCTATATTCCCACTCCTTGCTCTCAAATCCATGGCCTTTTTTTTTCAATTGTTGCATGCTTATGTCTTCCTTTCCAACCATTCTTTTCATTCTTCAGAAAGGCCACACTGCTTCTAGCACATTTTCAACATAGGTCTAAAACATAGGTACATTTCACTTCGGTAGGGTTTTCTGTCTGTTCTTATATATTAGTTGATCATACAAATATTCTGAAAGTTCTGAATATTTCTTTGATTTCACCTTGTATTTGGACCCTTCTAGCATCCAAAGCATTTATTAAATTATATTTTAAAATCTATACATCCCCATAAATCTCTTTAACAATTTAAAATAAATATAGAGGAAAATGCCTTAGTCTATAAAGTTAAAAATTTCATGTCTAATTTAACTTTGAATCTAGTGGATATTTCTCATGGCTCAGTCTTGGAATCTGATCTGTCTGTTTAAGAGACAGGAAATTAACAATGATTGCTTTTTGTGTGTATACTATGTTCCCATCATAGGGCACAGATTCCATTGCTTTTAAATGTGTAAAGGTCCCCTCTAGCTGGAGTAAGCAGTGTTGTTAGTATTTACAGACTTTCTCCTTAGACTGTGTTGAGCTGAAAGTCAGATTCAGATGTTAATTTTTGTGTTTTGACTGAAGGCAGAATGCTAGAGATGGGAAGAAAAAAGACATAAAGACAAAAGGGAAAAACATGCCACATCTAGGACATTCACAGCATTTATCTGTTATCAGGAGAAAACTGGTTTATGAGCTAACAGCGAAACATTTTAGAATAAAGGAAACAGTTATGTGTATGACCGAAGTTTTTTTTTTTTTTTTTTTTTTTCAGGATGCAAAAAAAAGAGCTTATTTTACAGGTATTCATTATAAAACATAACCTCAAACTGAGATGAAAATTGATTGCTTTTTTATTCTACCATTAACCATTATGCAGCTTACCCAATTAGGGAAGCTACAAGCTAAGGAAAGCAGGGTGCATGGGAGTAGTGATTTTAGCCACCATGACCAGGCAATGATATGAGAGTGAGGTGTGCACTTGGTAGTAGTGGAAGGACTTTGAAGGAAATCCATGGTCTTGTAGGTAGACTCCAGTACCAGAAGTGTTACCATCACCTTATTTGTTCCAACAAATGCCATTTATTTCTTAAAGAGGCCTGTTTAAGAAAAAGGCTGTTATGCTTGTTTTTCAGATGGGAAATAAGTGCTTAGGCAAACATGACAGAATTAGTTAACCAATGCTAGTCCAGAGGCTCAGACTCTTCCATTGATGATGCAGTTCTTATGCAGGTGCTTTGTGCTGATAATATATGCTAATAATTATTTGATAATTACTTTCTGATTATTTTAATAGTATCTGTCATAGGTAAGAGTTGGCCCAAATAGGATAAGAGATATGTAATAATTCTGATTATTTGTTTATTTACCAAAAGGCATAATAAAATTTCAAGAAGAATGTGGGCTGTGAAGTCAGACCACCTTGAGCTGGGATTCAGGAATTGCCACCTATTTGCTACAGGGATCAAGAACTTACTTTTTCTTTCTGAACCTTGGTTCACTTATCTACACATAAAAATATAAGCATGACCTTTCAATAGTGTTCTGAGACTCAACTGCATTACAAATGTGTTGTCTGCATTATAGTGCTGGATGATTATTTTTTTTATTATTGACAGTTACACAGATTTTTCTTTATTCCTTGAATCTAGAAGAGAAACACAGTGGGACGTGACAATATAGAATGTCAACAGCTCATGTGATCTTGTTTCTTCAAAATTCACCTTGCTGCCTCCCCCAAAAAGTATCTCTCTTTTTTTCTTTAGTACATTGTTTTGACTCTTACTGCAGAGAACTAAACTACATCTCCTCTTCTAGCAAAGAAAAATGAAGGGTGTTTCATCTTTGGCAGGTACTTGAATTACATGTTTATTGATATTTGAGAGTTCTTTCTCATAGCACCTCTCTCTGTGGCTATGAAGTATGTTTCTCTTACTTGAAGAAACACCAAAGATGCTTTTCTGTATAAAACTCACTGAGTTTTCTTTTAACTATGCTTTGTCATGAGACCATATGGCCATAAATGATTTAGTTTTCCATGAAAAATGGTTTTAAATCAAGAATGAAACCTGCTAAAAAGAATTTGCATATTTGATGAAAAATAAAGGCAATAAAATGTTTAATCTGGCTGTGAGAAATGTACTGGGATTTTATAAGCAGCTCTTATGTAATAAGGAAATGCATTTTCATTATGACTATTACATTAGCAGTGTTGTGGAAAGTTGGCCTCTTTAGAGAATGATACAGAAAACTGGATCATAAATGATATTCACCTTATGATTCAAGCAAGTCTGGCACTTATCAAAAATGGCTGAAGTGAAACCTGCCAGCTTATGTCAAAGAGAGGCTCACGGGGAATGTACTGGGTTAGGAAAGAATAGGGCAAGGGCATCCAATGCTGGGACTTGGGTTGAGTGCTTGATGAAGAAGGACTGGAAAGGTACATCTTTAGTATCAGAGCAAGCAAACACATGAAGAAGGAATCCAGTGATTTCACTCTGTGGAAGAAAGCAGTAGAAGGATACAGTAGCATGGAAAACAGCATTACCAGTAGAAAAGGCCTAAGTCATCTTGACCCAGATATAACAGACAGTCTTGACACAGACATCAACATGGTGATGTGTCTAGAGGGACCATCAGCTGAGAAAGTTAGATGCCATTTACTGTAAGGAAGAGAAATTAATTATTATTTCTCTACTGGGGATGGCAAAGCAAGCAGGATTAGGGAGCAAAGATCATGTGGCTCTGCCTATTTGGGGAACTTAGTAATATCTTCCAAGACTTTTAAGAGTTTTGAGCTAAAATAAATTTGGTCTAAACCAGACTTTGTAATGGACTGACAGGTTTAGGACAAAGCACCTGTTTTATGTAGTGAACTATACTCCGATTGGTGTGAGAACAAATCAGAACTTAATCTGAGTACATTCTTCTAATTAAACAACCAGGCCAATTACTACAATTGTAGACCACGTGCCTATGAGATAAATGCCCACAGCATCCAATCACATTATCACTCTGTATTAGTGTCACTTGCTTTATTCTGGTTATAAATATAATCCATGTATGTATTGGAATGAGGATATTTTGAACTATTGTAATTCTTCTATTCTCTCTAATTCTAGAATCTTGTTAGCTCCAGTAACTTCTGAAACTGATCTTTTTTCATTTATCAATTTAGACAGGTCCATAGGAATTGTTAGGGTGAAGCAAGAGGCTAGAAGAAGGACTCTAGCCAGCCATGAGAAAGCATTGTAAGGTACATACTGAATTTCTCATACTTAAGTAAGCTAATAAATCCTGCTATAAAAGGTGATGGCTGGTTGTGCATGTTCTTTAATGGGTACACCACACACCCAAGCATATTTGTAGTTTCTTCTGTTACTTACATTGGGTTTGTTTTGGAAAGAAACATGGAAAAACCATCATGACAGGATAAAAGTAGGAACAGGAAGATCATGGCAATATTTCAATTACGAATCAAGCACAGAAAGATTGTTACTCAAACCACACTGAAATAGCCAGTACTGCCCTACATTGAGGAGTCCCCTGCCCTCAGTCAAGAGGCTATGGGACAGCGAGCACTGGAGTAGTGGATGAATTCACTCACCACATATCCAGTGGGCTCTGTGATGGGGAGCTGTTCAAAGGGAACCAAATTCTAGGTACTTGGCCATGCAGGATCTTATGGAAGATAAATTATTTCTAAATCAATGTCCATTTATAAAACTCATTGTCAAATCCATTCTCTGTATCCTAAGAATTATTGTTTCTACTGTTTACCTTATTGAATATGCTATAGTTTCCAGATAAAGTTACACCAAGATTAAAAATCATGTAGAGAATGTGTTGAAAGAATGGGGAGTAATAATTTTACATATAATGAGCAATACAAAGGAGCCAAAACCAGAATCCTCCATTCACAGTGATTAACACATGAGTAAGAGCACTCCCACTGTCATGAAAACTTCAAAGAAGTTTCCTAAATAGCAATCTAGATTTTCTGTTAAGAGATATCGTGTTTGAGCCAATAATAAGCACACTCTACTTCCTCTCCTTGTCGTGTGCCCTTTATAAATTACAACAACCTCTCTGCACCTCAGACCTCAGTTTCTCTACCTTCAAAAAAGAATCCTATGTGGTAGGGCTCAGTGAAGATAAAATAAGTTTTGGGCACATTGCAATTGTTCGGTGGCAGCATTCTGCTGAAGAAGCCTTGTTATAGTTTCAAAACAGTTCTTAGAGCTTTCTAAAAATCAGGTACATCAAAGAAAGAATATTTGAAATAGGAAATTTTAGCAGTCAAGAACCCTTTCTGGTCTTACAGTGTTTTTATCTTATGACCAACAAATGCTGAGGTTTCAGACTATAAACATCACAAAGCTGCTTTAGCCATGTTATCACCTCATACAATAGCAATCACAAATAAATACATATGAAATGACTGAGGTTAAAACTAGTAGTAAAATCAGTTTGTTAAGTGGAAAAGTTAAAAAATAGTGGAGCTGGGGACCAAGACAGGACTTCCTCTATAATCACATAAGTAACCACCCTAAGTGTCATCACAGAACCTACATCTAATAATGAATAGAGGTGGAGACAGAGATTCATGGCTGAGCACTGTGCAGCCGATCCAGCTGAAAACAGAGGAGGAGAGACTGTATGGGCAAGCGGTTAGGCTTTATGAGGAAAATTCCCACAGTGATGGCGGGCTGAGCTCTGGGGAGTTCACTCATCAACAACGGCCACTAGGTAACCATCAGGAAAAGGAGTTAGGCCCTCCAAGGGTAGGCAACTAAAGAATGACATGGGCAGTATGTGGAGCCTTGAGAGGGTGAAATCAGACTGTGTTTCTGTGCATGGGTTGGCACGTAGAAGCCCATTTCCCTCAGAGTAACACCTAACCCAGGCTAGATAGTAGGATGAGGAAATCGGACTTGTCTAGAGTGAATGTCCCAAGCTGAGATGATCCACCTTGCGACTTTTTGCCCTTTTGGGGGAGGGCATGGGGGAATGGGAAGCAGGAGACTGAAGTCTGACTGAGAGGGATTGGGAAGAGGGAAGGAAGGGTAAGTAAGGGGATACATGAATTATAAAAGAGAGATTATTTTATAAATAATTTTTTTAAAAGAAAATAAAACAAAATCTTAACACCAAAGCCAGAGCCACTTTGGTACTCATTGTGATATATTATTCTTGTCAAGTTTGACACATTCAAAATTTAAAAATTTTTAATATGTATAGTTTATATTTTTTAATTATTTCTAAGGCATTTGTATGGACTCAGATTCATATTATTTCTTGTACTGGTAGATAAAATATTACTGTCAGATGCCTAAGTCATAGGTAACATATGGCACTACTCTTTCTAGGGACTTGGAGTTGAAGGTCATTTATTGCAGGACAGAGAGTTGTTTGGTTTAGAGAGTCTGGGAATGGAACAAGGAATGAATCTGTGAAGACTCACGATATTTCAGAAAAGTATAACAAAGATTATAATCTTACACTTCTCTTCTGCTGGAGTCTTGTCAAAAATTTAGCCAAACTAGAGGGTTATAATACAGCTTCGAGGTTATTAAAGGCAGGGAAAGTTACATAATGTCACAGGAAGCCAAGGAGCATGAAGAATAATTGTGGTATAGTTTACAGGATGGGATCTTAGAACAGAAAGAAAGGATAGTGGGGAACTGGTGAGACAATGATAAACCATGGAGTCCACTTAGTAGCTATACATCAATGTTGGTGTCATAACTTTCAAAAGCATACCTTGTTGTGAAAGATGGGAACACCAGGAAAAAGAGTGTAGATTTCCTAAGAGTTCTCTGTATTACCTATACAACTGTTCTACAAACCAAAAATTATTTCAAAATGAAAACATTCAAAGTAAAATAAAAAAAAAAAGTATCTTGGTTGGGTCAGAAAAAAAAAGATTTCTTCATTAATTTAGTTTATGGCACAGAAAAACCCAAGTAAACCAGGCTTATATTGTCCATTTTCATTCCCTGGAAAGACCACATAAAAGATCTTTGACAAACATTTTATGATTTGCATTTGTGTCCCATACATACTCTTTCAGTGTCTTATAAAAGTAAAAGGGTAAGAAGAGATGCTTAGGAGTCTCCCTGGAAGCTCCCAGTACCTTCTCCTGAGAGTCCAAGACACTTTCGCTAATCTATTCATACACTGATCACTCATTGGCATCCTACTCTGTCCAAAGCATAATGTGAGAAAATAGAAGTAGTGGGAGAAAAACAAAATCCTTGCTCTGGGGAAAGATGTGCTGCATTTGGAAAACTAGATACCTAATACACACAGCCATAAAAAGAAAACCAAGACACAAGAAAAGGCAGGGCCATCTGTGCCCTGTTTTGAAGAAGAAGGTCATGATAGAGACCTTGGTAGAAGCAACTTCTGTGGCAAATCTTGATAGACTTCTTGGAAAGGACAGTGACGGAGGAAGAAGGAAAAGGCAGGGGAAGCCTCTAAATGATGCATGCCATTCATCTTTCTGAGAACCCTCAACACATGTTTGAAAGTTGAGTGAGTAGCCCATCTGGGCCCTCAAGCAGAAACCTAAGGAATAATGTCAACTACAGTGATAGGGTCACACATTTTAACCTTTTTTATCTTTTTGTAATTTTTGAGATTATAATAATTATATTTCTCCTTTCCTTTTCATCCCTCCAAATATTTCCATATATCTCTTATTGCTCACTTTCAAATTCATGACCTCTTTTTTCATTAATTGTCATTGCATGCATATACACATATATACTCCCCAATATAACCTTCTCAGTCTTGTATAATGTTACTTGCATGTCTGTTCTGAGGGTCACCATTTGGCAATGGTTAACGAATTGGTGTGTTCTTCACTGGGAAGATGACCTTTCCTGCTCCTAATTTTCTTCAGTTTGTCTTCTAGGGCTGATGTCTTGTGATCTTTCCTGTGTTTACTTTGGCATGTCCAATGTTTTTTACCTTGTTCAGATCATGTTTAGACAGTCATGTTGGTGATACTTAATGGATGTAGCTTCTGACATTCCTAGGAGACACAGTCTTATTGTAAACTCTCTGATCTCCTGGCTTTTAAAATTTCTGCCTGTCTGCAGTGTTCCCTGATCCTTAGCTGCTGGAATATTGTTTCTCATGTATTTATTGGACTGGCATGCCACACTGTTCAGTGATTTCTGTCTGTTGCAGAGACATTTCCCTGGTGAGAAGATGGCTTATTTGGGAGAATAAGAACATGATCAGTATGTTGCTAGAGATTGTGCTGGGTTAATAAATCAGTAGCTGCAGAATCTCTTCCAATAACTATGGCTACACTAGTACTGAGTATGTGGTTAGGTTTTCAGTACCATGTAGGGTCTTTCTCTGGATCATCAGTTTCACTTTAATGGTATGGTTTAGGCATAGTCTTTAGGGAAAAGAGTAGACTGTATCTGACAAGATTTTCAAACTTGATAACCATCCTTTCCCATTTCTTCAGTCCTCCTGGCCAACATGTATAGCTTTTATACAAAACATCTGTATTGATCTTTATATTGCTCTGTGATTGACTTGAAGCTGTGGATAAAACTAACCAGGAACATGAGATGTTGAATAAATTCTATCTCTCCATGAATCTCTCCTCTACCATCTCTTCATCTTTTCACTAGTTAGACTTTTTTCTCCTATGTAAAGTGAATATAAGGACGTTACTCCATTTGTGGAACTGTAATAAAATGCCTGAAGCTGAGTGACTTATAAAAACAGAATTTTTTGTTACAGTTTTGTAGGCTGAGTCCCAATGAAGGCTGAGTTTCTGCTATCAATAAAATATTCTTCACATGGCAGAAAAATCAAAGAGTGAACCCACTTCACAGAGCAAGTATGTCACCTACAACCCAATAGCTTCTAAATGGCCTTACTTCCATACCAGTACCTTGGTTTGTTAGTCAGTGTTCTATTGTTGTGAAGAGACAGCATGACCATAACAACTTTTAAAGCATTCTTATTTCATTGAAAGATGATGGGCGAATAAAGTGATTTAAAATACACACACACAAAACAAACAAACAAACAAAAACTTCTAGTTTGACTGTAGAAGGGTTGCTTAGCAGAAAATTGTGGTGGCCATAGTGCATCTGTGGGCATTAGCTGTGACCTAGAGTGCTTTCCTCATCTGTACTTGAGCCTAACCTGGCTTGAGGTATCTTAGATTTTATTTTTTATGTTCCATGTATTTTAGAAGAAAGAGAATGAGAGAATAGTTGTTTTCATTTTTTTATTTTGCCTACATAAGAACAAACTAACTACAACTATTGTTAAATTTGAAGCTGTGTTTATCAAGTTTCTCCCTTTAAGATATACTCAATGCTGTATTTTTTAAGAAATTTCAATACAAATGTGTCTTTTATATAGTAATAGATGTTGATAAATAGATAGATAAAAAAGAAAAACATTTAATTGGGACTGGCTTACAGTTCAGAAGTTTGTCTATCATCATCACGGTAGAAAGCTTGTCAGTTTGTGGACAGACCTGGTGCTGAATAGAAATCTGATAGTTCTACATCTGAATTAACAGGTAGCAGAAACAGAATTACACTGGATCTGGCTTAAGAATTTGAAATCCCCAAATTTACTCCCAGTGACACATTTGCTCCAACAGCACTACACATACCCCAACAAGGACATAGCTCCTAATAGTTCCACTCTCTAGTGACCAAGCATTCAAATACTTATTCAAACCACCACACTTGGAAATGGAATGTCAATGAATTTTATAAGTGACAGAAATACAAATGATATCAGAGAATAATCATAATATACTTTCTTTCATTTGGTGGTTGCGAGTTTTTTATTATATACAATATAGTGTGGAGAAATCACTGATGATTGCATGTTACATGGGGAGTAACTCAGATCCCTGAACAGTTGCTATTGCACATAGTATAGTTGCCTAGAGCTCTGTTCTGGTTGACACTTACTGGGTGTGTGATATTGGCCAAGTTTGTCTCTGTACCTTAGTCTTTTCACCAGTAAATGATTGACAAGAATTGTGCAAGGGTTTTGCATTGCTAATACCTACTATTTGGGAAAAGCATCTTAGAAGGAAAAAGACCGATTCCTACTCATAGTCCAGATAATTCAATCCACAGTACTTGGTTCATAAATCTGGAACTATTTACAAGTGGCATAGCAAGGTGTTGGGAGTGTTTGGATGCTTCTCACTCCAAACAGGTGGCAGAGAAAAAGACAAAGGTACCAGGTGTGACTTTCAAATGAATGCTCCCAAAGGTCCACATCCTCCAGTTATGTTCCACTTCCCAATGTCTACCCAACATCCTCATGTAGCACCAGCAGTTTATCTCCAGCATTTAAAGCATAAGCCTACAGGGGAAATTTTATTTATGTTATCATAGGTATTGAATGAGTTGCAATGAGTAGAGATCTGAGAACAGTGCCTCAGACATAATTGACTATTGATAGAATGCAGACATTAGTAAAGACAATGCATGTTCCCAGTGAGCTAGCTCCTGTTTCTATTGCCTGGAACCAGAGCTGAACATTTCTAAACCAATGCAAAAGATGAAGAATGAAACTTGAGTCCACCCCAGGCCAAACACATCTTAGGTCAACTGGCAAGGATCTTCAATCAAAGAGGCTGTTATTACCTCCCAGGCCTGTTATTGTTGACACTTGTTCAAAATGTGAAGAATGTATACAATGAAAGATTAAGCAAGGTTTATTTAAATTTAAAGAAGGCTTCGTAGGGTTCATATATAAATTTGGTTATTTCTGCTGCAGATCTCTTCTACTTGTTGATGTGATTTTATATTGTTCATCATAACAGGAGAGGATACTATTTTTAAAGTTTAGTTATTATACCAGGGCACAAATGGCCCAGGTTTTTCTTTGTACAAAATTGCACTTACTTCTGATTAGAGCCTCTCAGTCATAATCAGAGTGTAATATCCCTACTCAAATCTAAATCATAATGCTAAAGGTCTAACTCAGTCAGTAAAGGGCTTGTGTGCAAGTTTGGAACCTGAAGGAAAGTGACGCTGCTTAGTTAATGACATCCTTAGGACCGACACCAAGTTGACATTTAACATTCAACACACACATATGTTCACACACACACACACACACACATACACACACACACACACACACACACACACACACATATATATATATACAAACCAGAGAGAGACAGAGATAGAGAGCAATAATGGTAAGTAATAATTTGTGCTCAAATATTCACATATAATTACCAACTGAAAAATCTTTTCTGCTTAGTAATCTACTTTTATTCATTACCAAGTATATAACATAATTGTTGTCTGGCATGTAGATATGCATTTAACCATAAAAAAAGTAATCCCTATAAGATACACTCCACAAACCATTGAGCAACATGAACAGGACTCATGTCACTAACATAGACTGACAGGTCATTCTTTGGCATTTTCACACAATATTGAAAATCAGTCTGAACTGGCAGGTGTAAAGTTCCCAGACTCACACTTGACAGAATAATTCAATGCCGATGCTTTGTGACTGGTAATAGGCCATAGGTGTGCACTAGACAAGCACCACAGGATAGAATGAAGTTTTATTCAAGAACAAATGAGATATAAATATTTTTATGTATTTTCTCTACAGGTTAGTGAGCATGGAATTCTATTATCATAATTCAATAGATTATCTTCAAACAAACTCATCGAGTGCCTTTAATAGATGATAATATCCTTCCAACATATCTTTCCAATATGCTTCCCTCAGACTTTTTTATTTTGGACTTGACAGACATTTACAAAGGGAAAAATTGTGTTTTGTCTTTAGGTAAATGCTAGATTCTTTATATCTCAAACAGTGTCCCCCCAAAAGAGAGGATTACTATATCCTTCCCTTCTTCTTGCTTGCCTATGATGTCATGTAACAACTGAGATGCTGGTACAGCTAAAATGCAGGTGCACGTAAGATGCTGGTGATGCTGGGATGCTGGGATGCTGGAGCTTCTGAGATGCTGATGATGCTGGGATGGTGGTGGAGCTGAAGTGCTGATGCAGCTGGAATGCTGCTGAAGGTGGGATGCTAGTGCAGCTGGGATACTGGTGAAACTGGGGTGCTGGTGCAACTGGGATGCTGGTGCAGCTGAAATTCTGGTGCTTCGGAGATGTTGGTGCAGCTGAGATACTAATACAGCTAAGACACTGGTGCAGCTGGGATGCTTATGAGGCTGAGGTGCTAGTACAGCTGGATTGCTGGTGCAGCTGTGATGCTGGTACTGCTGGTTTAACTACCATACATCCAGCATCAAGACGCTAAGTGAGAGCAATTGAAGATAAGTAACTACAGAAGATACTTGTCAAGATTCCACCAGGAATTTTTTCTTTGTGTTATATAACCCATATATTCAATGTGTTTTTATTTTTAATTTAAGATAAGGACAATTAGTTTTGAAGTTCCATTTAAATCATAGAGTAAACAGAAAAAATACTGTTATTTGTTCTTTAGAGACAAAAAAAGAAGTAATAAATAAAATGGCATATAAGAAATTTTTCCTGACTAACCTAGCTCATGACAGCAATTTTTACTTGGTTTTGGTAGCTAAAGTTCACCTCTGTTCCATGGTAGTAGGTACCTGTGGCAACACTGTCCCTAACTAACATATTGAAAAGATTAACACATTTATATTCATGTTTAGGTGTTTAATTTGGATTTAGGTAGAATAATTTAAGCTGTATAATTATAGGGATAGTCAGATAGTAATTATGAAAAATTACATAATTATTCACAGAAAGCAAAATTGTTTGTTGGTTTGATTTGGTTTATTGAGACAAGGTTTCTTTGTACAGTTTTGTAGCCTGTCCTGGAATTTGCTCTGTAGACCAGGCTCATCTCGTCTCCCAAGTGCTGGGATTAAAGGCATATATCACCACTGCCTGACAAGCAAACCTTTCTTATTAGGGTATCTTGAAGTGAGACTTTATTCAAAAATTAATAAAAAAGACACATATCCAAAGTGGGGGGAGAAAGAAGAAATATCTCAATACTTAATTTACTAAAAATTGTACGGACCCTGGATTGCCTATGTCTGCCATTTTGGCCTTGTTGCCCCTCATTTTCCCAAGGCAATTGGCTCATCAGAACTTAAAATTCATAGTTGAGGCTCCTCACATCTTCCAGACTTACAGTGAGGATCTCACAGTTTTGCCACCATCACTTCATGACACTCTTTTGTCAGTTGCTTACTCAAACCATATTCATTTGTACTTATTAACTTACTCGGTTCAATCCAGCAGACATTTCTTGATCATTATGTTGAAGCTCTGCAGGACAAACAGATAAGTAAGCATTGGTTTTTATATTCATGAAATCCATAATGATGTAGATTATGTATGACTACTAGTACGTAGAATGTGTACTTTTGTTGTAGTATTTAAATTTTTTTAACCAACTGGAGTATGACCACCTTGAAAGAATAAGTCTTTTCTTAATTATCCTTATGCTTTATATTTGTAGGGTTCCTAGACAGCAAGTCACAAGATGACTCCAGGAGAGAAGGACACATTTGCTACAGCCTCTTTGCCTATAACTGGCATCACCTAAAATCTTTCACAGAAACATGTAGCTTCCCAGTTGGGAGACAAAGAGGAGGAAGGGAGAGCCCAGACAAAGAGCATCACCTCTTAAAACCCACAAGGTATCTGTTATTTAGCTTTTTAGCTTGTTGGTTAAAATACGTGATATGGCTACTTAAAGATTCTGGACTCTTGCTTCTGAGCTTTGAAACTTTTTATCTTGTGAGATAAGACATAACTATTACCGTTGGCCATCAGCAACCCTTAATATAATCCAAGTTCTGTTCTGTGAATCATGTCCTTCACCTACTTAATCCAAATAACCATCTCATGAGTTAAGTCCTATTTAGAACTGAGATGAAGCATAGACATTGTATAATCTGTTCAAAATTACCCAGTGCTCTGAAATGTGACACCTTTTGACATCAAATTTATAAAAGCCAAAAAGATAAAAAGAAATGTACAGTTAAATTTATTTCCATGCATGCAGACATCACCAACAACATCTTTGCTTCCATGTTTTTTTTAAATATAAACATACTTGAATTTCTGACCCAGTTCTACTTCATGTACATAGACTATACTTTCTGAAGACACAGGTGTCTAAATAAATATAAGTATCCCATGTGGCCCTGAAAGAGAGTCTGAATGTTGCAGATATAGCAGTTGAATTTATTTGTACCTACACTCTGTAAGGTGACTTAAGAAACAAAGTCTTCCACATTCTCAGTATCAGCATAGTGCCTAACACCTCCACACAAAAGTCTCTCATGTTATTTTTCTCATATAAATTAGAACAAACCCTCATTTTATACATGAGCAAATCCAGGCCTAGGAAAGATTACAGAACTCAAACGAGGTTTAGAGCCAACCTTAATTATCATTTTATTTCCAGTGTTGAAGCTTAATTTTCACTCATTTTATACCTAAAAGTCCCACCCATTAATAAGATTTCTGAGTAGAATCACTGGCAAATTTTGCAGGATGCATGAGATATATGTGTGATATGAGACTGAGAATGGAAGAATCTTTTTACCTTATTGCAGCTTGCAGTGACATTTATCCACCAGTTTTTTTTCTTTCTTTATTTTTTTCCTCTTTTTTAAACATCCTTCCTTGTATAAGTATCAAGAGTTTTGAAAATGCTCCATGTCAAAACATAAAGCTGCAGACTTAGTTCAGCACACCAGAATTCTTTCATTCTTTTCAATGTATTTCAATATATTTCTAATCTATAACATACTCTTGCATGGAATGCATATTTGAGGGGCAAAGTTAAAAAGAACACCTGGAAAGCAAAGACTTCTTTATGTTTGAGATATTGTTGGTGACGGTAGCTCATATGCTGACATTTGGGTTGATTGCTCAGTCTGCTTCCTCGTTTTATGGGAGTCACTTTTTATATCTGAAAATGATATTCCTAATAAGGACATAGCAAAAACCCAGCACCAGCCTTTCTATTAATGGCTTAGGAATAATTTAAATAGAAGTCAGCACAGTATTACACTGTTAAACTTTATTCTAGAATTATAGGCAACATGTTATTAGGTTCACTTTCATTCTAAACTGAAGATTTCCCTTCTGGAAGATGTTGCCTGATTGGAACTGAATTGTTTTTCTGTGTCACCATGAAGACAATGCAAATGCTGATTAAAGCAATTAAAACTTCTCTTTGTTTGCAGAAGGAGATGTACCCAGATCCTGCTTTTTGTTTGTAGACATCTTAATAAGCACAAGCAGAGTGAAATGAAATCTGTCATCAGTTATCCTTTTCTCTTAGACAAACTGTCTCCTTCACATACATATTAAGCAAGATTTGTTACCCAAACTTTCTTATATTTCTATTTGTTGTTGTAAAATGGTAAATGTAGAAATAACACTAGATCTATCAATTTGATAGTATAATGCAATACATCTGGCAGCTGAACAGGAAAATGTAATGACAGATCTGGCATAGTGAATGGGTTTTATTATGGGTTTTTTTCCTTTCTCTCTTTCTTCACAATTGTACCATTTGTTGTAAACTAATGTCAACGAGAATAAAGCATTGTTGGGGATGGGGATCTAGCTTTTGTGGAACATAAATTGACTGCTATGTAAATAAATATAAATATCTCCTTTATTGCTTGTTAAAAATTTAGTTACTAAAATGATTTGAACAGAAAAGCTTGTTGGAGAGTACCATGCCTTTTCTTAGCTATGTATCACTGTGTTCTTTTGTGCATTAGACTTTTCTTCTGTTTTCATCTTTACAGTTTTACATTTAACTCAACTGTCAGTCCTTGTAAAATACATAGATGAATTTTCCAAAATGTGTTGGATAATCTGTGATGGGGTAATCTGTGATGGGTAGAGTCAACTGAATATCTTTAGTTTCATTAACAATGTTACAATTACCATTTTAATAAAACAGACTATTTAGGAGTATAAAGAATTTACTCATTTACTCACTCCCATGTTTATCAAACATTTCCTTATCCATGCTGGACTTGTCTCTTGAGACATTACTGTGAATGAATTAAGAGATACGCATTCTTTTGCGGAAGACCTATATAGCATAGTAGTTTTAGAATAGAGAACTTTGCAATGTATGCTCACAATATATATAGCAAGGCAATGCACTGGGAAAATGTCCCTAATTTCATTTTTATTGTTTGAACGAAGATTATTGATATTAAATAATGCAGTCTGATACTTGTGCTTGAGACTTTTGATCTTGAAAATGTTACATTGTGTTATTCAGAAAATATCATCAATTTATAGATGTAGATGGGATTGGTATGTAGATGTTATTTTTTAAGATTGATTATTTTTATTTAACAGGTATGTATGTTTACCTGCAATGTATAGGTGTAGCCATATACACAATGCCTGCTGAGGTCAGAAGAAGAAATTGTAATTTCAGGAAGCTGTGTGTCTCTATGTGAGTGCTAGAAACCAAGCTTCAATTCTCTTATGATGAGTTTTTTTTTCCATCTGAGCTATCTCTCCAGCCGCAGAAAAACTGTGATGCATTATAAATATAGAAATGAGATGAAACATATGAGAAAGCCATGTATGAACTGATGTCATTGTCTTTTACAGGGGAGAAGGATGCCTCTAAGTGTACTGAGAACACATGGAAGCAATTATAGAAGGGTATTTAAGTGATGTCTGAGGAATAACCATATATTTTTATTTACATTGAAATTGTCATAATTATTTCTTCTTATTCTTAAGCTTTTTATCTTTAATATATTTTATTACAGTCCTTTTTTATTTACTGTAGGGAAGCAGTGCTGTGCTTGTCAAAGAGGCTGTAACGGGACACCATGGACAAGCCAAGAAGTCACTCGTCTCTTTCTAACATATGAGGCCCAGCAACTAAACTCAGGTCACTAGGCTTGGTGGTAAAAACCTTCACAAGTGCAGGTATCTTACCAACTCTTGTCTGTAATTTTTAGAGGAATTACTATGAAAATTTCTAAGGGCCTTCCTGAAGACTAATCACTAATGTGAGTATTCCTGTCTAAAAGGCATGAACAAGTCTATAAATAAGTGATAATTTATAATTTGAAATTGTAGAAACAATTTCTTTGATATATTTAATCTTATCAGCAACTGCTATAAAGATACTTTTGACAGAATGAGTTGAACAGTTTTAATTGTCAAGCTTACTAAAAGTTGTAGATTTCTAGATGAGTTTGAAATGTTCAAAGATTAATTGTTTAACCTTGATACACATATTGTAACAATACTGGGATATTTCTCTGACTTGATAATAAATCTAATCAGATAAAGAGGTCAGTTCTTGACACATGTGAGCAAATGACAGAAGAATATTGAATATTTATAGAGCCAAATTCGATGTTATCAGATTAAAATTATGTTAGAGAAAAGAAAGAGAAGACATTTATAACTTATTGAAAAAGGTAGAAATTTTAAAATATTGTTCACTAAAAGATTGAAAAAATAATAAATATGAAACCAAATTTATGTTAACTTATTTGTTCTTATCTGAATTATAGAGATTTGAGTTAAGTTTGAAATTATTTTGGAAACACCTTTTTCTTGAAAATAGGAACAATGTGATGATAATGGCATTGAAACAACAATATTCTTTCCAGTTGTCCAAACAATGTCCATGGTGCCAGGATCTCTTTAGTGTATTCTTAAGTTTAAGCTTTATAACTAAGCTTTCCTCTTTTTTCTTATCCAGATGTGAGGTTTTTGCTGCATACAGATTAGATTTTTTTAAACTCCACTGAGATCTCTCTTGTCAACTATTAGTACCCATTCTACCTCTTCAGTGTTGCCAGGACTAAAAGAGAACAAATGGAAAGCCCATTTGGTCCTGGCCTTCATTTCTGGTTGGTCTGGGTTGCTCTCAGCGAGTCCAGCCAGCAAGGTTGTTCATAAACCCTTCCCTTCCCTCATCTCCCCAACTCTCTAGTCCCAAATTGGAAATCCCAAAGTTTGAAAATGTTGAGAGTAGCGCCTGTCCTTACATCCTCCTCCTCTTCTTCCCTGTCCTCCTCCTCTTTCTCTTCTTCTCCCCCTCCTCCTCTTTCTCCTTATTCTTCTTCAATATTTATCCCCACAATGGAGATTGATGGCTTCTGAGCATGACAGTTTTAACTCTAAGCCTTGGGTTGGTACACCTTCACCCACACATGACTGTTGTAGTATGGTTTTTTTTGGTTTGTTTTGGGTTTGGGGCTTTGTGATTTGGCGTTTGTAATTTGTCGTGCGTGGCGCTTTTTGTTTGTTAAAGAAATGAATTAGACATTTATATATTTAACATTGTTTGGCCGATGTTTTAAGTATATTATTAGTTAGTTTTTTATTTTAATTTAATTTATTTTTATTAATTTTTTTATTATGTGGCCACAGCCTGTGGCTCATTTGTTTTTTTTATATGTTGTTTTTTTGGGGACGGATGGCGACTGGTAAATTTTATTTATTTTTTTTATTTGGCTGTTTTGATTTTTTATTTATTTTTATGGTGTCTTATATAGGTTAAAACAGTTTTTTATTTATAGTATATAGAGAACATTTTTATTATTTTTTTGTTTAATTAAAAAGGAAGGTTTTAATTTTTATATAGTAAAATTATAAATAATAGAATAGGTTTTAAGTAAGAATTATAGTTATAATATTTAGTTTATTTGTATTTATAAAATTAAAGAGAATATTTTATTATTTATTTTATTATTGTGAGTTTAAAGTTTTATATTTAATATATTTTTTAAACTAAAAAGAATTATATTTATAATTATTAAATCTTTAATTTTATTAAAGATTATAGAAGGATATATTATTATGTAAATAAGTAGGAAGTGTAAGTAACTTTTAATGTCTATAAAATGACAGAGATGACAATTGTTTGTCTGGACAGTTATTTAAAGTTTTTTGTAATGTTGGGGCATTTATTTTTAGTTTATAGGCTTAAAGTTTTTGGCAAACTTTTCAGTGATGTAGGAAATTTGACATAGTTAATTAGTAGTTTTTTTTGTGTTTTGAAGAATGTTTGGCAATGTTTTTTTGTAAAGTAGGAATTTGAAGAACTATTTTGGTTTGTTTTGTTAAAGTTTAGAGGTCATTTTTTTATGGAACTTGTATGTTTAGTTTATATAGTATATTATTAAGTAGTTAATATTAGAATAGTTTTTTGTTTAGTGGCTAACTTTTGTTATAAAGTAAATTTTATGTGAAGTTTTTTTAATATTTTTTTTTGAAATATATTGGTGTTGTCAAGAAGAGACTTGTCTTATTGTTTAGAAAAGTTTAAGTTTTTAAAACTCCGACGGAGAGGACCAAGACAAGAAGCCGACATTCTCTCCAGTTGCGCGGGTTTTCAGACTGATTACACGGCTTCCAGGGTGCGCAGTTCGGGCCAGCAGCACAAAAGTTCAGACGTGCGGCGTAGAGATAAAAAGTTTTCCTTAAAAATGCTCCAGCATGCTACAACCTTATCCCTTCATTTTCTCTTAAAACCTTCTCTGTTTTATAAATAATTTTCACAAAATAAACCCCATTTAAAACATATCTCATGGTGAGTTTTTACCGAGATAATTGGCGCACAAGGTGGGGCGCCATCTATTGTAGTATGGTTTTTTTGGCCCGTTTTTGGGTCTGGGGCTTTGTGACTTGGCGTTTGTAACTTGGCACGCGCGGCGACTTTTATCTTTCAAAGAAATGAATTAGACTCTTTTATATTTAACACTCTTTGGCCGATGTCTTAAGCACATTATTTGCTAGCTCTTTTATCTTAATTTAACTCATTTTTATTAATCTTTTTACCACGTGGCCACAGCCTGTGGCTCACCTATTTCTCCTACATGCTGCTTCTTCGGGGACAGATGGCGACTGGCAAACTCCACTCTTCTTCCTACCTGGCTGCCTCTGATTTTCTACCCACTTCTATGGTGCTCTACACAGGTCAAAACAGTTCTTTATTTACAATACACAGAGAACATTCCTACCACACATGACTACTAGAACAGAAATTTCATATAATTTAAAATTTCCCCTCAATCTATATTCACTGTTTTCCTCATACAACAGCTAGGAGCACAAAGAATTTAATGGGAAGAAAAAGACGGAAGAGAAAAGGGAGGGAAAGAGGAAGTGAGAGCGAGAGAATACAAATTGATGTTATTTAGACACTGCCAGGTTGATTGTTTTCGTTTTAGTTGGTGTTGTCCTATTAAATATAAAATACAATGGAATGAATTATTTATTACACTTAAAACTGTAACTTAATAAAGAACCTATTTTTATATAATGTTGAAACCACAATTCAGTAATTTAGTTTGGCTAAAAAATTATCTCTGGGTAATTCCATTTGATGTAGTAGTTGGCTTAGCCATTTAATAGAGATAATCTAGAGTTGATATATATATATATATATATATATATATATATATATATATACATATAAAGATTCTTAAAATTTTATTCAAACATATCTCTGGCTGGTTTTGTTAGTGATAACATTTTGTCCTTATTCAGTCTTTCAAGCTAGAATTAAGCTGATAACTATCCCTGTTTACTTGAAACTCATTTCAAAATATTCTCTCCTCTGAGAATTAACATAATCAGAAAGCTGCCTCCATCCTTCCAAAGATTTTAGGTGGAAGTTTCTATAGGCAATAGAGGAATGATTTAAATCCCTGTCAACTATGCTCTGCTGTCCCATTGTATCCTGGCAGTCTTCAGCTATGAGCATTGACTACTCTCTGGTATCTGGAACTTTTCTAGGCACCTCACATTCTGCCCTGTGTGGTCACACCCTCAGCAGCTACATATTCTAATTCATCCTTCACTGCACTCTGGCATCTCTTGTTGACCTTGAAGTATTTTTGTGCACTTTCACGGGATAAATCTTTTAGGCAGATTGTACAGATCCTCTAAAGGTGTGGCAAGAAAGCATTGTAGTCTCTGTCTCCATGCACCATATCCCACCTTTTGCTTTCTCTGAGGCAGGAATGAGGAGTTCTCCACCAATTCTCTCAAATCATTTCTGGTTTGGAAGTCTGCCTTTTGGGGAGGTGCTATCATGTCTCATACTTCAGTCTAGCAAGTTTTGACAATGCTACCTGGAACCCTTAGGAACTGTTGCAAAGTTCTATTTTTGCATCTTCCTGTGATATCCAAACCTACCTAGTCAATCAAGATTAGCTGAGGAACTATGTAGAAAATGAACCATGGATGATGATACTTATTTTTCCTGAAGGCTAATAGGACAGTGTATCTAAGGAATGGTGACCTTTATTCTCTAGGTGACAGGAAACACACTGTGACAGTAAATGTTCTAAAAAAAATAGAATTGAATGGGCAATTATGTTTTAATGTAAAAAAATTATAAAAAATCTGTGATAGAGGTCTAAGCCAAAGTTTTCCACCTCAAGTGTTTACAGACATGTTTTAGCAGGAAAGAAGAACATTCCACAGCTTAACTATTTACAACCATGTACTCTGTTCCAGGAGTGGCAAATAGGCTTGCCCTCAGAAACTGCTCTGATATCTGTTAACCCGATATCCTGAGTGTTCTCCAATAAACCATTTATCAAGTAACTATAGAATTCGTGGAATACTGCATCCTGAACTTTATAAAGTAGATTTGAAGAATAATATTGCTCAAATCTTTATAAATTTCTTCAGTTAAAAGGGAGCAAAACATTGTGAACACTAAAGAGTGTTCGTTTATTTATTTATTTTTTTTTTACCAGAAATGAATTTTTCTCTTTGTCATAATCCTAAGGAATAATGCATACAATTATTGAAAGTCAATGCATCTGTGGTCTATGGCACATATGAATCTAGGTGATTGGAGGTGAGTCAGATGCCCCAGGGATTGCAAACAAAACAAAGAAACAAATAAAAAACAATAATAAAAACACACTAAAAAACAAGCAATGAAATTGTTACAGTGGGAATTCTTATAAAATAAATTTTAAAGTATCTGTAGACAACTCAGACTAAGCAAACAGGAGACCTATTTAGACTCAGTCTTTTCTTTCCTTGATTACAATGGTTGATACTAAACTGTGATTTTAAAAACTGAATGAATTTGAATAGAAGCATATTTATCTGAACTCAGTGTGCACCTAGAAAGTAGCACGTTCTCTAAGGCACTACTGACTGTAAAGTAACTTTAACCTTATCACAAAGGGAAAATTAAATATTCAAAAATATACAGAATTCTCTTCACAGTATACATTTATTATATATAGAAACAGAGACTGATTTTGTATCTCTGAAGAATATTTGGAGAACATTTTTAACATATTTTAAGCCTTATTTTTTCTTTTTGTTAATGTATGCCATTCTTCCAAATTTATTTAAAGATTACAAATCAGGTAACAGGAACATTTGAGGATAATCTTGCCCTAGTGCTCTGTTTGTTCAAACAACAACAATGTTGTTATCTCCTAACATGATTTTTCTCTCAGGTGTTCTTCTTTGTTTGTTCAACTCCACTAACTCACCTCCAGAGCAGAAAGCATCCTGGGTAATACACAGTGCAACTCAGTTTCCAAGAAACACTGTGATAAAATCATCCCAATAATTGGCTGAAGAATTTAGATTCCCTGTATAAGTGTGTTGGGATTTTGTATGCACATCACATGAAAGAACTGAGATCTCTTCATGACAGTAAACTCAGTAGAGTGATTGGTGACCAACAGGGGATTCAGCCCAGCCATTGTTCTTCTGATTTCCTAATTTAATTTCTGTCAGTTCTTACAGTGAGCCTCAGTTGTTTGCCTTAACACACAATTATTATAGCTGGCTTCCTTTTCCTGAAGGAGAAAAATAATTGTCTCATAGACTAAGCAAGCACTACTGGCTTTGGGCCCATGTTCTTTTCTCTACCTCTGAACTTGAGAAACAGGTCTAGGTCTGGTAAAAGTTCATGTACAAATGAAGCACACCAGTCTTGTTCTCATTGAACAGGACCAGACATAATTTATCCATAAAGGAAATATTCTAAATGGCTATCCTTCTGATAGTTGAAATGTGGACATCTGGTTTTAAGATGGTGACTTGGCAGGTTGAGATTCGTATGTTGTGTTTTTTCTTTCTATTATTATATAAATTGCTCTTTCTGCTTCAAATTTTGTATTACTCCTATTTTATTCATAAGGAATAATTCGTATTTGCTTAATCATAAGAAAGTTGCAGTGGTTTTTAAAATATAGTGAACAGTTTAAAATTTATGCTAATTTTTATTTCTATTACTATCAAATATTTTGAGTACCAAACATTAAAAAACAAGATTTGTTGGGAAAATAGTTTTTGGACATTGACAAATATCCTTTGTCTACTATCCTTTCCAAAAAGTAAGGATGTAGAATGCATTCCTAGGGTAAAGCAAAGAAATAGATTTGAGGCACTTTTTATTAATTTATATGATACACATACTGGAATAGACTTAAAGGTAAGAAACATGACCACTAACTTGGGTGTCAGAGAATTAGGTTGAGTATCTGAGGTAACCTTAAATGCCCCATTTCAATGCTACAAATCCTTCTAATGTAAGCTGAAGATATCAGTGCCACCTAAATCTGCTGGTAAGAAAGGAAGTTCATATTTGTTGAATCCTAGTTATGATAGGCTTGAACAGCTTCTCATAAAGTAATAGGGTCTGTGTGATTACTCTGCTGCATGTGGACTGTGCTTAGTTGAATTCTATCCTCAGTATGCCTCACTGACAATAGTGTTGCCCTTCTCATGACTATTTAAGAAGAGTTGTGAAGTCAACAGTAATGATACTTTTCATCATAAGTACCATCCAGTAAGACTTTTTATTTTTCCAACCTGTTCTTTTAGAAGGCTTTAGTGTCAAATATTTAAAACTAAAATATTTTACAGGAGAGAAAGAATCTGACAACACTGCTGACCCACATTTCAGAAGCAAAATGAGAACTACAGGGGTCAAATCCCAGCCAGTGGGAACACAATGAACACTTAGGCTGTAAATGAAGTAGTGAAATCGACCATTGGAACAAGCAATTTTCATAACCAGAACACTCCAGGAAAATGAATTTTGTCATATCCCATGACCTCCGTAAGTTTCTGAACCAAAGTCTTCAGTGCATATTAGAGAAAAAAACATACACTATGCCCCCAGTAAATGGGAAAATAAGAGTCCAAATGGTACCAGTTTTAAAAATTAAGCCAAACATTATGGTAGGATTAACACAAGGAGTAACTTAATTTAATTTTTCACTCATCTTCTTTCCTCAGAGTTTTCTTTGTTCCACAAGTTGGATGTGTCATGTCCTCCAATTTTATAAACAGGAATATTGGATCTAGAAATTTTAGTATGAAGATGTGAAATTCAGTTTTCCTATAATTACATGTTAAGGCTAATAGCACATGGCACAACAGTTACTAGATATGTTCAAATATATACTTTTCTTTTCCAATGTATAAGAAGATATATTTCTTTTTATTTTACATTATAGATCAATATTCTATCAATACTATGACAACCAGAAGTAGTTTGGTACTTCCTCAGATGTTTTAGAGAAGAAACATTTATTTGAAAACTCATTGTTCTGAATCATTCTTTGAAACATGTTATAATTTAATATATAAAGCTTATGTCATTTCTGTGAATCTTTCATGTTTATGGTTTTAAAAGTGAATAAGAATGGATATATTTGTATGAAAAAGATAGTTTCCCTAAGCTATGTGAACAACATTTAAAATATACACATTAAAAAGATTGCTTTAAACTATGTAAATATGAGCAATAAAATTTCTTTGAAAGCTTAAAGCTGATAATGCAATATTTGCTATTTTATACTTGAAATTCATAGATTTAATTACAGAGAAAAACTAGGACAGAAAATTAAGTATAGGAAGTCCAAATTCTGTGGTTCACTTTGAAGAATGTACTAAAGTGCATTTTATGATGATTTTATGGTTTTATAGATGACACAAGGAACCGGCACGTGTGTTCAGAACAACCCTGAACAGATAAAACCATGTTAAAGATCCTTTCATCAAGACTGAATCACATTCACTGGTGTACCACTGCTTAATCTCAGTGACATATTTTCTAGGATTATCTTTATATAAGCCTTTTTGTGTATTGCAACAGGAGTGGATAAAATTCCTGAAATGATAATAAAACTGCTAGTCATAAAAGATTTTTTGTAACTTCATTTCCCAATTCTGGTCTATTTTTCTGACAACATTTCCCCAAGTACACTTCTGTGAATACTAGAAGAAAATGTAGCTGACATGCAGTCTTAATTCTTCACAGATAATTTGTGGTCATGTTTCCTCTCTATAAGCACACAAATGCTACATGATTAACAATAGAGTAATAATAAGTTTATTTTGAATTTCTTCTTTATAGTCTCATAAGACCCTCAACTATATCACAATTTATACCTAAGGCATGTATTAGCTAAAATTAAAACAATATATAGTCTATATGCATTATTTTATTGTTTAAATGGTCCTCATTCATGTTTCATTTCAATAATATTTCCCCAGCTTGTAAAGCTTATGTTACATTGAGCTCCTCTTTAAATTCACAATGCATAAAACTGCCAGGTGGGCTAAAAACAGAGTGCATTAACAGATTGAACCATAAATCAGGTGGTTGTGTTCACATACTGTAAAAATACCACCAATTTCATTCCGATTATAGTTTGTATAGATTCCACAGAGTGATCACAAATGTTATGGAAAATTTAAAATGAGTAAAGAGGTTATTTATTTCTACCTAAAATATTATGTGCATTTTACCTTATCAGGATTTGTAATCAAGCTTGTGCTTTGTTATAGAACTAAATACATTAATGAATACAGAACCCACAAAACACTGCTTAGTAAAAACTACTAATGTTTCTAATATTATTACAATTAAGCTATAAATAAACAATTTTTGATAATGACTTAATGTTACTATAGTAATTTGTCTCAACATTTTTGAATATCACAATGGATTATGTGTTTGTTATTAATGGTGCAAATGAGATGTAAGAAATTGCTTATCTTTCTTAAACTTGAGTGATTAAAAATTGAACATAATCACCATTCTCTTCAAAAGGTAAAATATTGTAACATATAATTACATATAAAACCCCAGTCTTTTAAAATCTGGGCAAAAAAAAAATAAACAGAACAAAAAAACTAAGAATAGCTCTTGGGCAATCTAGTATGTGAATCTGAAACCACAGATTCAACTTAGTCATTCATGCTTTTACCATTCAAAAGCAACAAAAACAGAGAAAGAGACCCCTCTGTAGACAAATGATAATTCTCCTTTGCATAGTGCATAAGGGTTTAAAAAGTGTATATATAAATTTCATTTTATCTTAAGCAATAGAGTTACACTTGGATGTTGAGTTTCTATTTTTTTGTAAAAAAAAATAGAAATTGTGCTGTTTCCCTTCCTTAATTAGATTCTATCATATCACTCACACTCTGAAACACTAACAGAATATATTGTTTAAATGAACAGAAACAAATAAAATTGAATTCATTGTTTTAAACAATTCATTGTTTTAAGTGGCTAGGAAAGGTAAAATCTTTCCTATAGTGCTGTGGGATGGTCTTCTGTATGCTGTGAATATGTATTGCTACCATTGGTTAATAAATAAGCTGTTAATGCTACCATTGGTTAATAAATAAGCTGTTTTGGCCTATGGCAAGATAGGATATAGCCAGGCTGGAAATTCAAGAGAGATACAGGAGGAAGAAAGGGAGAATTAGGGGAGATGCTGAAAGCAGCTGGTGTGTGTGTGTATGTGTGTGTGTGTGTGTGTGAGAGAGAGAGAGACAGAGAGACAGAGACAGAGACAGAGAGAGAGATTGAGAGAGAGAGATTGAGAGAGAGACAGAGAGAACAAGATGTAATAGAATACAAGTAAAACCACAACACATGTGGCAACACACAGATTAATAGAAATGTGTTAATTTAAGATAAATGAGCTAGTTTATTCTCATTTATCTTATTCCTGGGTCATATACCAAACAGCTTATAATTAATATTAAGCCTCTGACTAGTTATTTGAGTACCATCAGTTGAGAGAGATTTGTCCAGCTACACTATACATAAACTCCATGTGGCCAGGAAAGAAGAAATTAATAATATTAAAAAGCTATCTAAGAGGGTAATAAAGCAAAATTCAAATGCAGAATAATGACTAGTTAAGATAGCATTCAAAATTGTTGATTTTTAAAAAGTTGATTAATCAGCAATAGGAAATAAAGCAGTAGGTGCAGAAAGAAGATCAATATAAAGAAAAAATATACAAACTTCAATGATAGCTTTGATGTGATAAGAAAGAAATCAGGCTGAGAAAAGTTAGCATTTTAGTTATGGGCAAAAGAAAATGAGATTTTAATAAATATTTATCCAAATATGTCATCAAGAATCTTCATGGAACACTTAAGTCATGCAATGAGGTCTTGTTCACACTGTGTTTTCTTGTGTGTAAGGGGGGCATGTTCTGGATCTAGCAGCAGGAATCATCTTTGGATTTTGACATCTAGAAGAAAACACTGGATTATAAACCTGTTGATTCAGTGTTCCAGCCAAGCAGTATTATAGGTAATTTCTGTATTTCATGCAACCAAATGTAATTTAATGGTTATACTTTCAAGGAGACTGAGGATGCATAAGCAAGAAGCCATAGCAAACAAAGAGTCACTTGCTGGTATTATTAAATTTAATTTTTCCTTCCTAACAACATACATGGTAATTCCTTCAAGCACTTCTGGTTCCTCTTCATTACTGGATGTGAATACACTACTGCCTATAGAACATTATTGTTGACATACGAAAAGAAGAAAACAGGAAAAGATAGTCCTCACTCTGGCATCCATACAATGTTTCACAAATTTGGTACGGTTCACATTTTGAGTTGTTTTGGCGGGATCATTGTGTATATTAAAATATATTGTAGTAGTGTCCAAGGTTCTACACCTGTGATGACAGCACCAGTCTTTCTTCCCTCTCTCAATTTTGACAGTCAAAACGATCTTCAGAATGATCCTGTATTTGAAATGGAAAATTGTTGCATGCTTTGTGGAGATGCAAATAGCAAGTATGAAGTATGTCATTAGATGCACTAAAAGTAAAGCATATGGACATTGGTGGTTTGGGAACACAAAGTTTCAATTTGATGAGGAGACTCTGAAATGATGGAGACTGCTGAGAACATTGAAGAGCAAATATGCTTTTGTCAGGAAAAGGGCATGAAAACAGAGGACAGACCACAAGGGCAAAAGAGTTGCGGGGAAATTGTGATAAGAGAATACACTGAGGAGGCAGAGTGCAAACTCCGTGGTGGAGCAAGGCTTTGGCTCATAAATAATTAACGTGAGGTCAAATGCATAGAAAAATAACTTAGATTTTAACTTCTATTCCTGGATACCTTGGGAATCAGTACAGGTATATGTTTCAGAGAATGTATCTGCTATTTGAAGTGTTGAGCAAAAAAGACATTTTAAATAATAGAAGCTATGGGGAAATTTATGATGTGCTTTACTGTGATATACATATTGGAAGTATGTAGCTGAAGGAGTAGAATTAACTAAACACTCTATTGGCTTCTTCATGCTTTACACCTTTCTCTGCAGGATCTAAGGCTAATTGACCAACTGAAAACTTAAAATAATGTGCTAAAGCAAGAAGTGTCAGTATGTTATTGGACAGATGAGACTTTCAACCCAGAAATGAGATGTTCCAGGCTACTTATTCACCCTACTTATTCTGGATCCCTTTATGATCATATAGACCAGGATCAGTCCATGAACATCCAGCTTTGAATAAGAGATATGCTTTCTTTGTATTTACTTCTCTTTGTTACACTGTTAGTCAGCCTTTTGACCAAGATGAAACAGTCCATTGAGTTCTCTTTTGCTGCGGAAAAAATGTTTTAAATGAAAATGGAACTTTTAAGGAACAAGCTAACAAAGCCTCAAGGAAAATATGTCTTTGTCTTAATTTCAAAATTAACATCTTGATCCAAAGTTTAGCATTGGAATAAATAATTATGCGAGGCCTCCTTTTGCTGTGATTGGTCTACAGTTCACTCATATGTGTCAATTTGTCCAACTTTGGACTTTTCCCAAGTTCCCTAACTACAACTCTGCTGTTCATTCTTTCATTATTAAAATCTTTCTTTGTGCCTCTATTTACCAAATTGTTACACTGAGTTCATAGTCACAATTCACTGAGAAAAAAAATCTAATGGTTTGAATGTCAATCGAAGAATACTTTAGGGTTTGAAAGATGGCTTTGCAGTTAAGAGGACTTGCTTCTCTTGCAGAGGACCTAAGTTTGACTTCTAACATTCACATGATACTTAACAGCCATCCCTAACTACAGTTTCAGAGATTCATACATTCACATAATGCACAACCATATTCATAAAATAAAATAAACATTTTAAAAGTTTTTTAAAAATAAAAACTCTTTTAAAAAATGATTATAGAAGATTTCTGGAGAATCGACCAAAGCAGAAAGAAGTAAATAAACAGGACACTCACAGAAGAACAATGTGACTACTGTGTTATCTACTCTATATACAGAATAATTAAGAATTCATGCCAACCAATAAAGCAATTGCAGTAGACCAAAGCACCAATCTCCCTGCTCTGAAACAAAAGGGTTTTCAGAAGCTCACTGATGCTTGCCCACCCACAAGCAACACTGGTAACAGTTTTGAGTCTAGACATGTTCAAAGAAGCAGTGTGCTTATGAAGTTTTCCCTATTACTCCCAGGTATGAATGTTTTGCCATCTTAATGTAGGCGACATAACTTCATTTGTGCTGTCTAGTGACACATATGTGAGTCAAGGCAAGAGAGTATTCACAAGTGCAAACCTTAAGAATGCCTTAGCATATCAGTATTCATTCTTCTGTAGACTTTGTTCAAAAGTGTAGATCTTTATACAAATATTTTTATGAACGTTTTAATCACATTTTTAGCTCCAATTAATTTTAAAGCAACACATTTCTAGATTTTATAACTAGTGTTAAAGGTTGTTGCATATTTAAAGCTAATTAAATGTAGATATCACCTATGTATTTCTTGTATTCAATAAAAAGACAAAAAAAGATATGCATATGAGATGTAGGTGACAAAGTCCTCTAATTTAGTAGTTCTGAGAAGTTAGATGTCTGAAGTTAGTATTAGATAGATATAGAAAGACAAATTTTCCTTAATCAAAGTATATTGTAGATTTAGACACATAGTGATAACAGTTCAAAGTTTGCCATAGTTGTTTTCCTTTATCTGAATCGACTTCTGGTGGCAACTAGGATATATATTAGAGAATCACTCGTGGAGGATCTGTTATTTAATGCTTTTGGAATATTCTGCAGACTGATTTTTAATCCAGAAAAGTAAATGTGAAGTTTTTAGTAAAATAAAAGTCCAGATATAGTAAAAAAAAAAAAAAATTTGGCGATATGATCAAATCCACTCTAACACTATGGCAACATTGATATGGGGGTCAAGCTCTTTGAGTTTAAAAAGCAGAACAAGTGAATTTTTTTCTTTTCTTTCCTCTCTATATGTGACATTGTGACCCTGGATGATCTCGTTGAACCTGGTTTTACAGTATTGTCATTTGTGGCTTTTCTTCATAGGCAAAGGTTAAAGAAATATCAGGATAGAAAATATCAGAATAAACTTCCTGCTAAATTTAAGAGAAATGCTGCTTCGTTGCTTCTTTCTCCTGGTGTTAAACTCCCAAGCAGTAAGGATAACAAAACACTAAGAGAAAAAAAAGATACCCTTAGTCTCTGCTGCAATTAGCAGACATAGAAGACCTCTGTAGTCCAAGCCGTGTTGTATATGAAAAGACTGCTAGGTAAGAGGAGGCCAGACCTGAGTGCTGGCATACACTCAGAAATCAGATCCTTAGATGTAGATCTTGTGATGCAGAAATATGCATCATTCTTTTAGAAGGTGCCTCCTTAGATGAGATATAATGACATTGTGTTGTAATGAAACATAGGAATAGCTTTTGAGTTTCTTCTCAAGACATTACAAGGCATCAAAAAAAAAGTGGGGAGTTACATCTGTTTGAAGACATCCACAAAATCTTGTTTGAAAGGTGGCAGCTGTTGGTAAAGCTGGTCAGAGGGAAGAAAGAGTCTTGGTACTGCCCATTATAAATGACTATCCTGACTGATGGAGGAAAAAAAAAAACAAAGCAACTTTCAGAGAGAGAGAAAGAGAATGAAGACAGAGCTACATGCCATTAAGAGAAGTTTCCTAATGCCTGAAACAGCCCTGGCCACCTGCAATTCTTATCACAGATTGTTTGGCCTGGAAGGACGCTGATTCAGACCAAATGTAAAAGCATAGTACAATATCTACACAAAGATACTATCAGGGTACAAAGATAAAAAGGAATTGGAAGTCAGTAAAGAACCCTCATCACATGTATTTGCCATGGAACATATGATTAAGTTATATGATATAAATATTTAAAAAATCTCTAATGTTAATCCCAAACTGCAGGAGTTTGGATCTTAAAGTAGAAAACAAGGAGAACTAGACCAAGGTAACAAATGTATAAAAAACATGAGCTGATAAAAGTGAGAAAAAAGTAGAAGAGAACTAAAACAACCAGAAATGAAGATCACATCAGGATCAATAGGAGGAGAATATTTATTGCTGAAGCCACAGCATGGGGCCTAGACTTCAAGATTTGATGAAATGTGAATGAAGCAAAAGTTAAAAGTGACTACAGAAATGAAAGACAGAAAACATAGATAAGGGGTACAACATATACATAATTAGTGTCCCTCAGGATGAACACACAGAAAGCTGAGATGTCAATACAGAAAATAATAATAATAGGATTGGAGAGATGGCTCATCCATTAAAGGCTAGGCTCACAACCAAAATATAAGAAAGTAATAATAATAATTTTATAAAATGTCTAGAAATAATGATAAGACATGCTAAAAATGAAGAAACTACTGTACAACGACTGATAGTTATTTGGCAAGGTATTTAGATTTAGAACTAAACTAAAATACAGGAATTATAATTATAAATCAGACTGAAAAAGTTGGAAGCTCAATTGGTGTATATATAATTCACCAAAGTTAGGCAGAGAATTGGAACCTAGTGAGAATACGCTGAATATCTGATCTATCACAACCTACACTTAGACAACTTTATTAAGGATAATGAAACAAATAAGAGGTTCAGGTGTGTATAAGGACACAAAGAAGTGAAAAGGACCATCAGCATAACTCATGGATAAATAAAAGTTCTTCAGCAAAGCCTGATGAACTAAATTTGATCCCAACAATCCACATGATAGAAGAAAACTTATGAATGCTGTGCCTCTCCTACATGCAAACATAAAATAAATGTTCTTTAACAACGGAAGACGAGACATAAACATGCAACAATTATTCTAAACCTGATAGTACAGTGAGGAAATGAGAAAGGAAATTAAAATTTATTCAATTATTATTGGTCACAATAGATAATCAGTGGCTAACACCTGAAGTGCCAGATTAGCTTATCATATACAGTGATTTAAAAGAATGCCATTTACAGTCAGGAAACGGTAGCAAATACCTTTAATGCTAGCACTCAGGTGACAGATGCAGGAGGACTTCTGTGAGCTTGAATTCAGCCTTGTCTACAGAGGACAGCCAAGGCTACACAGAGAAGTCCTATCCCAAAAAACCAAAAAGAGAAAAAAAATGCTACTTTGAAAAAACTATAAAAAGCATAGAATAGAATTAAATATTAAACAGATTTGTCTTCCAAACACTAGGAATGACAACATACAGTGCAGTGATTGATTTGCTCTGTGAATGAAATAGCCCTATGTGATCATGCTGAGAATTTCAGAAGGCCAACTCTCAATCTCACACACCCTTAGACAGTGAGAGGCTGGGAGTCAGCCTCAAGAATGGTGTGACTGCACCAAAGGTATAATAGAAATCTTTATGGCATTTTAGAGGATGAAATTTTTCCTACTTATATGCTGGAGTAGCAGTTTTCAAACTGTGAGGGTCATGATCCCTTTTGGAATTACATAAGACCATCAGAAAACACAGCTATTTATGTAAAGATTAATAACAGTGGCAAAACTGAGTTATGAAGTAGCAATGAAAATAACTGTATTAAAAGGTTGCAACATTAGGAAGGTTGAGAACCAGTGTGGTAGAGCCTTAGCTTATGGTACCTGAGAATATGGCCTATAGCAAAGAGATTGTATTAGATAAGTATAAATGAAGCCATGCTGGATGAGGTTAGATTCCTGACTGGCATACTTAAAGGGAGAAATATGTTTTCTGTTTTATTAAAAATAGATTCTTCTCTCATACAATACATCCTGACCTGTTTCTCCTCCATTTCTCTCGGCCACTCTTTTCCATATCTCTTCTCCCACAGAATCACTCCCCTCCCATTAACCCTTCAGAAAAGAGCAGATTTCCAGTGGACAACAGTCAAACAGGATAAAACAAGACACAATTAGACAGGACAAAAGCCCTCCTATAGAGGACAGAGAAGGTACTCTAATAGAGGAAAAAGAGTCCAGAGAGAAGGCAAAAGAGTCAGAGACACACTCACTCCCATTGTTAGGCTTTCCACAGAAACACAAAGCTAACAGCCTTGACATATAAACAAAGGACCTGGTGCAGACTCTTGCAAGGCCACACTGCTCTTTCACTCTCCAAGAGTTCATGAGAACCCCAATCCAGTGCACCATAGTGACCTGGTGTCCTTCATTTCCCCTAACTCCTACAGTCTTTTATCCCCCACTTTAGACTTTCTCTCTCTCTCTCTCTCTCTCTCTCTCTCTCTCTCTCTCTCTCTCTCTCTCTCTCTCTCTCTCTCTCGCTGTGGGTATCTACACCAGCTACCGTCTGTCACCAGAGGAATACTCTCTTATGACAAGTGGATAAGGCTCTGGCTTGCGTGCATAACAGAATCTCAAGAGGAATAACTTCCTTAATTTTTTTTGACACTTGTATTTGGTTTTACTCTAATATCTGGACTATTGAGTCTCTAGTGCTGAGGTGAGTGTGCCTCAACTTAACCAAATATTAGTTGGCCACTCCCAAAAGTTCTGTGCCACCATTAACCCAGCACTTCTTGCTGGCATAACAGATTGTAGGTGGGGGTGGGGGGTATGGCTGGGTTATTGTACAGGATTCTCTTTTTGTATCCAGCAGAGTACCAAGAAGAAAAAAATTTAAGCCTAAGAAAAACTCCCTGTGAAGACAGAGTCACACAGGAGAATGTGATGTGACAACAGAGGCAGAGATAAGAGTGTCAAATCTGCATAGTTAGAAATACCAAAGATTAATTCCCAGTGGCCAGAGAGAGACAGAGTCTCAGTGAGCATAACCCTCCACAACTTCAATTTCTGACTTCTGAACTGCCGTGCAATAAAATTTTCTTCAATCTAGTTGGCAGATCTTGGTTAACCTAAGGAATCAATGCAGAGAGGTCACTCCAAGGCTTTAACATCAGTGCTGTTCAATCGGCTGCCACTGCATTTGATTATGTGTAAGTATTTAGTAAATAGCACAAATTACTGTGTACCATGAGTGAAAGAGGATGGGAATTAGACATTGACAAAGTCAGTACTGAGGGGCAGTTGGCTACTGGGGAGGCGCTCCAGTATTACCCGGAGCTTTAAAATGGGGGCAGGAGAAAGAGAAGGAGCATAGGGCAAGAGGGACTAGGAAGACACTTTGCAGGATGCTCCTCAGGCTCCTGTTGAGTTGATACTTGGAAGTTTAATTGGAATCTAAATAAAGAGAAACCTCTTAAAAGAATGGAGGGCTAGAAAATACTGTTAAGTTCAAATAAATGTGTTTCAGGGAAAAAAAAGAACAATGATAAGGAATTCTGGTTAAAAATTAGTGTATTGATTACTTTTCTTGTTGCTAGTATGAAAATCCTTGACAAAACAATAAAAGGAAAAAAGGGTTTGGGGCTTCCTGTTCCTAAGAGGGTTCAGTCTGTCGTGGTGAAAGTTTCAACATTCATCGTGTCAGAAGCTATACCCACAAATTGTCATCAATATTTCAATATTACTGCCTAGGCATGACACTAATAGACATGTTAACATGGGTAGGGATGGCAAAAGCTCAGGAGGCTTCATTTCTACAAAAAGAACTACAGCCAACTAAGGAATCCTGAGAGCAGGAGAAATAGTCTTCCCCAGGAAGAACATTGATTGATTATCTAATACCAAGAGTTAACTCCTGGAAACATACATGCAAAGAATATTATACAGCTAAGCAGGTTGTATGTAAGTATTTAGGGATATATACATATATGTATGTATATTATAGATAATAGTTATAAAAACCATAGGTCATAAATTTAAAAGAAAATCATGAATGATGGAAAGTTCCTGGGAGAGTTTTTAGGGATGCCAAAGAAGGAAGAAATGAAGTAATTATTTTGTAACCTCAATAATCAAAAAATACTTTAAAAAAGAAAAAAGAGAGGTATATCCATGAAAGTGGTTTGGACTATGAGAGCAGGAACATGAGATGGAGCTCTTTGTGTCCCAGCCACTCAGGAAGCAGGTAACACAGCCAGAATCAGGGATGTCTATAATCTTCAAAATTCCACCCTAGTAGCCTACTCACTTCTCCCAGACTCTGCCTCCTAAAATCTCCACAGCTTTCAAAATAGCATGTCAAGGAGGGAAATCAGAACTCAAAACATCAGCTTAAGGAGTGTTACAGATTCACACTCAGTTGGGGATAGCTCTCATCTATGGAAAGATACCAAACAAGAAAAAGAAATAGAGTAATTGAGAGCACATCACTATGGATCATCTCAGGGAAGCTGAGGAAACTCAGTGGTCCTCACACTCTATGAACACATTCCTATCAGAGCTAAGTGAGCTCAGTGGGAGAGAATTTGATCCTCTGAATTTAGAGAGATGAACCTGTGTGTCTCAAGATAGACACTTAACACTTAAATGTGCTAATATTCAGAAACGTCATTATAGATATTACTATCATGCTATTCTTTTCTTTACCTGGGCTATTGAGGATTTTCCTAAAAAGCCAATTTTTCTTCACCACTGTGTTTCAGGGCGGGGGGGGGAGGATGCTTCTCTTTGCTAATGTATGTCTGAAACATGAAGTAATCTTATCTGTATTGCATATGTTGAGTAGGCAATGATCGCGAGATCAACCTAGAATACTTATATTTTTGCTCTGATATTGCCATATTTTTTGGTAACCTGCATTATTTTTTTCAGCATCTCAACTTTCCTCTCATTGAAATGGGTATGGTAACTGAGCAATTAGTTTCTTAGAATGGAAAATGGAGAAATTCATCAAGTGCAAAATTGTTTTAAATTTTGTAACTATATGAAGATGATATTTATTATATGATATATAACCAAAGATTTTGTATTTGCTTCACTTGATGAATTTAGAGAAGAGTCCTGTGTCAACCTTTTACCTATTGGCTTCCAGCCAGCCCTTGTCTTTGTTTTACCAAAAATGTACACACGTAATAGACAGTGATCACCAATGCCAGTGGGACCCTCAAAAAGCTAAGCCCATTCCCCATTTGCACATGTGAACAGGTGTTTCCCCAATCTAAGCATATCTTTAGTTTTCTTTAATAATAAAGGCAGTCCAACAAAGCTTTTAGCTGTTGAGGTCCTGCAAGACAAAATACAGAATATAAAATAAAAGTAATTTTGAGCTTAGTAATTAAGAAACTAAATGAGTTATCTTGAAAGACAGTGTTCGCAGTCACTGAGTGCTGTGTACTGATTTGTACTGTCTTCTACCTAAATCTCTATCTGTTCTTAAATAAAGGGCAAATGGGGCAGTTACATTAGAAATTTCATGAGATGACTTACATGTAAAAATATTACCCAATTTCTACTACTTCATAAAATTTGTGCTTTACTGAAGATAACATTTGACTGTATTAAAATGTGAGGAGAAAGAATAAGGTAGACAAAGCTCTATATGTATAGAAATAAGAAGAAATAAATCTGACATTGGCTTGAGTTTATATTTCAATTCAGAGCTGTGAGCCACAAGAATAGCTGTGTTTCACATGATAACTTTTTTTAATCTCTGTCTTTTTCCCTCCCATTTTTTGGTTATTTTCTATTAAATAAGGTTTTGATTTCTAGCCTCCAGAACAGGTTACTTATTCAGCTTCATTTAATTTCTTATTACGCCAAGCTTTTTGTCAATAGTGCATGTAAAAAGCAGGATGGGGGGCTGTGTGCAGCAGCCTTTCTATTGCTGCTGTCTGTGCAGAAATTGGGATATTGGTGTAAGATTGTCCCTATTGATCCATGCTTGTTTCTGTTCTGAACTAAGTATCAGAGATGTCTATGCTTTTCTTTATTAACTCTGTCTCTTCAGTGAGGATGGCATGAGATGGAAAGTCAGATGATAGAATTGATCTCAAACTTCTAAAATCTTACAACAAAAGATAAGCATTCTAACAACAGGGCAGGATACAACCAGATGATTGTGAAGGATTTGTAGCAACCCAAGTGAACTGCCAAGAGTTCTAAGTATACTTTTGTAACCTTCAATAGTTTCTGTGTTTTTGACCTTACTGAACAGCTGTTAAAGGAATTATTCTTTCATGCTTGGCAGTTTTGTTTTGTGACTATCTTAAAATTTCCCGTAAACAGAGATATAGTGATCTGCATGAACCCATTTCAGGAGAGTGAAGTCTGATGTTTTATTGCGAGCATCATATTTTATTGTATTGTCCTAGGTTCTGTTATCATCCACCTTTCTAAAGAGATTGTAAATGGAATGCTATGCTGTTGTCAGTCATAAAATTATAACTTAGTATACTTTCAAAGATATGCAGGTGTTTCTATGCATAGATTTTCTCTGAAAGGGAAGAATGTTTTAACAGAACTATTATATTATTCTACATATTTATCATTCCCAGTTTTGAAAAGAAAGGGCTGAGAGGGTTCAGTACAATATCTTATCTGAGTGAGGGGAGATAAGTGCAATAGTGATGACCTGAGGAATATAGAGCAGAAATGTTTTTCGAAGTAGTATGCATGAGAGGATTTTTAAGCCGATTAATACGGTATAAGCCTGTGGCATGCTGGTGGCAGGCATTACCAGCAGTGCTCAGGGCATGCTACTGTTTCAGTAAAGTGTAAGAATAAAATCTTAGGCAAGAATTTATTTGCCCTCAGAGTCCTCTGAAATGCAAGACCTTTTAAAAAATCCAAGATAGAAAGAAAAAAAGAAAAAACCCGACTTACTTTAGAGATTCTTAGAAGTCATTTATCTTACCCTAGTGTTCATGCAGACAGAACATGACACCTCCTGCTAGATAATATCTAATATTTTTAAAAAGGGGCTTTTATGGAAAAATATTTACTGACAAAATTGAACCCCTCCCCCAACAATTTTTTTTTCTTTGCTCAGGACTTGCTTGTCAATCATCCCTGAATCAGGACACTATTGTTCTACCCATAAAAGCATCCACAGATGTGACTTCTCATTTAAAGGAGGAATAATTCTTGTTCTTTTAGTCTTTTCTCTAAGGCCCTTGCCTTCACATCTTTCATCACTTCCATTGCACTTTCTTGGAACCTGTCCAAGTATTTCACAGGCCTCTAAAGTTTTGGAACTTAGGACTAAGAAGTCATGTTCAAGCAAGTGAGGGAGGAGATGACCTCAAATTCAGCATCGTATTCATTTCACACATTCCTGGAACTTCGTGTTTGCTCTTGTAAACTACAGGTGATATGAAGCAAACAGCTTGCTACTCCATAGGATTCTTCACTAACTTTTTTTCAAAAAGTAGCCACATCTTTATGTCATATTTACTTTTATTTTTCTCTAACAATTTTTGACCAGAAAAAAACATTCAGAGTTACAGAAAGAAGAGCATAGCCTACTGATAGATGCATAGTAGAGATGATAAAAAATGAAACAAACCAAGCAAGGTCTTCTTCCTCATTGTACAGAACAAAAGAAGGGATGAGCAAGAGCGAAGGGCTACTGTGCATCTCCTTCTCATTACTGCTATTATAAAGTCACCAGCAGCAAATTTATGTGTCTGATATCATGCCCAATTATGTGCACTGAGACTGTAGTTTTAGGCAGTCTCCACTTACCTGGGATTTGTAGATCAATAAGTGTCAATCATAGTGTGCTAAGGTAATTTCCTAACTAAAAAGGTGATACTATCTGTCTGCCAAGAGTATTTTAGCATTGGCCAGTGATACACCTTAGCAGCAGTTTATCTAGCATGCACAAAGGCCCTGGGTTTACACACATAATGCAGTTTGGTTTGTGAAATATAGAATAGATATAAATAATAGCTTATTTGCCCTAAAGAACATGGAGAGGCATGGCATTTCTTATGAACTGGTTAAGTAGTTCCTGACTATCTGTTGTAATCTGAACCTGCTATAAGAATGAGATCCCTGGCTCTCCCGCATCTCTCAACACTTCTCACCACCATTTGACTCCCACCAGCTCCACTACTCTCTCCATCAATTCTGTCCGAATCAGCCTGATCCTTCCACGATAGCTGTCCTGCTCCTTGGGCCAGTCTTCTTTCTTTGTCACAAAACTTGACTTTTCTAAAGTGTAAAGTTGGCACCAATTGTGTGTGCGTGTGCTTGTGTGTGTCTGTGTGTATGTGTATATGTGTGTATGTGTATATGTCTGTCTGTGTCTGTGTGTGTGTCTGTATATGTGTGTCTGTGTCTGTGTGTATGTCTTTGTGTGTATGTCGGTATATGTGTGTCTGTGTGTATGTTTGTCTGTGTCTGTGTGTGTGTCTGTATATGTGTGTCTGTGTGTATGTCTGTCTGTGTCTGTGTGTGTGTCTGTATATGTGTGTCTGTGTCTGTGTGTATGTCTTTGTGTGTATGTCGGTATATGTGTGTCTGTGTGTATGTTTGTCTGTGTCTGTGTGTGTGTCTGTATATGTGTGTCTGTGTGTATGTCTGTGTGTATGTCTCTGTGTGTATGTCTGTATATGTGTGCCTCTCTCTGTGTGTATGCCTGTATATGTGTGTCTGTGCGTATGTCTGTCTGTGTCTGTGTATGTGTCTGTATATGTGTGTCTGTGTGTATGTCTGTCTGTGTCTGTGTGTATGTCTGTGTGTATGTTTGTCTGTGTCTGTGTGTGTGTCTGTATATGTGTGTCTGTGTGTATGTCTCTCTGTGTCTGTGTGTATGTCTGTGTGTATGTTTGTCTGTGTCTGTGTGTGTGTCTGTATATGTGTGTCTGTGTGTATGTCTCTCTGTGTCTGTGTGTGTTTGTCTGTATATGTGTGTCTGTGTGTATGTCTGTCTGTGTGTGTATATATGTGTCTGTGTGTATGTGTGTATATGTGTGTATGTATATGTGTGTATATACATGGATATGGGATACATGTACACATGTGTACTTAGATATTCAGAGACCAGATATGACACACAGGAACCATCTACCATTAATTTTTTGAGACCGAGTCTCTGACTGGCATGAAACCAAACAAGTAGTCTATCCCGGCTGGCCACCAAGGACTAGGATCTGCCTTTCTTCATCTACCAGCTCTAGGATTACACCTAGCTAACCCCCATTCCCACTTTTCTTTTCTTAATTTCTCTCTTTTTTCTTTCTTTTTCGTTTTTCTTTTTAATGGGCTTGGGTGCAGTTAAACAAACCAACAAAAAAAGACATCTTGTATGCAGGCAAATGGATGGATCTGGAGAGTATCATCCTGAGTGAGGTAACACAGATCCAGAAAAAACAGAAATGGTATGTACTCACTCATAAGTGGATTTTAGATGTAATGCAAAGGATAGCTAGGCTATAATTCACACCACCCCCAGTAGTTAAGTAACAGGAATGTTAAGAGAGACATTCATAGGTCCCCTGGGAAGGAGAAATAGAGAAGTTTTCCTGAGAAAATTGAGATCATACGGGTCAAGGGGAGGGAGCAAGGGGAGGTGAGAAGAGAACATGAGAGAATGGGATGGTGGGGAGTGGCAACAGAGAGGGAAAGCAAGGAAGAAGATATCCTGATAAAGGTGGGGGGCATTGTGGGATTAGAGAAAAATCTGATACTAGGGAACAATCAAGAACCCACAGGATGAGCCCAGCTAGGACTCCAAGCAATAGTGGAGAGGGTGCCTAAACTGGCCTTTCCCTATTACCATATGAATGACCACCCTAATTGTCATTGTTGAGCCTTTATCTAGCTTTGATGGAGGCAGATGCAGAGGTCCATAAAATAATTACCTGGCTCAGCTACAAGAGATTACATGAGCAAAGGGAATCAAGATCATAGTGAGGAGATCTATGGAGTAGGCAGTTTTATACTTTTGGGATCTCGCATACTCTGAAATAACAGCTGATGAACCTTCATGGAGCAGACCTGGACCCCCTAAAGGTAGCCGGCAGTCAAAGAATTTAGGCAGTAACCCTAGATTAGTCCCTGACGTTTAGAGCTGCCTTAAAGGCAAGCTCATGCTCTCATCAAGCTTTTTGTAGTTTGTTCAAGATACTGATGTATTGTCTTATTAAATTACAAATATAATTGAATAACTCATTTATCTTAATATATTTTATAGTTTATCAATATTTATTTAATATTATTTATTATTAATCTTAAAATGTGTTTATTCATTAATTACAGAACTGTACATGCCATTTTTATAATACATTTTTTCTCCATTAGCCAGAACCTATTTTTTAAGTTTTCTTAAAAAACTTTCTGTATTTCCAACTTAAATTTTCACTAATTACTATAATATATTTTGCTATATCAACTTCTTCTTGCTTTATATGTTGGCACAAATCCTATGTAGCCTCATATCCCATTGACCTAATGTTTGAGTCCAGCATTTATTGTAGCAAGCAGTTGTAGTGGTGTGTAGTCTGGCAATATCCAGCCGCCACTGCACTTATATCCCTAATTTCTCACCTCCTATGATTTGAATGACTGTTAGTGGTGGTTTGCATGAGAAATATCCTCCATGACCTCCTATAACTCCACACTAGTTTCACAATTAGTGATGCTGTTGGGGAAGTTGTGGAACTTTTAGAAGGTGGAGTTTTGTGGGGTCACTATGACATTGGAGGCAAGCACTGGGAGTATATACCTTTGCCCCACTTCCACTTTCTTTTTCTTTGCTTACCATCTGTGATTGAATATATGATCTGTCATTTTCTGCTCTGGCCATTGCTGCCATGCCTCCTTTGCCATTATGAACTTTTTCTCTGGAATTGTAAGCCAGAATAAACATTCTTTCATGAGACGCTTTTGGTGATGACATTTTAATCACAGCCACAGTGTAATAATAGAAAGTCACTAAAACCATTTTGTGTTAAATATTTGCTTAGCATGATTGTACTCCCTGGTGGCAGTGCAATGTTTAAGAGATAGGGTCTAGTAGGAGGTCCTTTGGTCACTGAAGGTGTTTCTTCAACAAGGATTGTGGTAACATGGTCTCTTTTTGTTTTTTGATTCATGACGTAAGTATATTTGTTCAACCGTCAACTCCTACCACAATGTGTTTCCTCATTGCAGGGTTAGGGCAATGAAAACATTTGATTGTGGTTTGGAACCTCCAAAACCAGGAGCTACTGTATATCTTTTATAAAGTAATTATAAGAAATATTTCATTGTTCTAATGCAAAACTGGACAAAATGCCACCTTTGAGTGGTTCCTCCAGCATCACCAGAGTCACTAGCATGCCTCTGATCAGCCATTTTGTACCTTTGTAAAACCCAAATCCAAATGAGCTGACACTGAGGAAAGCTGAGATAATGCCAGGCAACAAGAGCTACTTGATCCCTCTTCCATACCCTGAGCAGACAAGTATGGCAAACAGCCAGCCTGTTCATCCATAGACTCCCAGGTGACCAGAGCCCTGGATGTCCACAGTGGCAAATAAGAGAAAAGCCCCACTGGGCTGTCATTTGTTCTTCACAAGATTATGATTATATTATCTATCATTACTGTTCAAGTGATCAGTTACAAAACAATCTAGCTGTAGGCAAACCTTTAACTGGTACTGGAAAACCACGGGTAGAAATATTGCAATATCTTAGTATGCCATGTTTACCTTTCAACTTCTTGATTCATATTCTTTCAATTCTTACGGAGGACAAACCAACATCCTTTTATTTTTTTCATGAACCTATTTATTATTCAAGTCTGAACATAAGTAGAATTTTTATGAATCCTCTCTAGACTTCTTCTCTTGGGCTTGACTATTTCTTTTTTTTTTTTTTTTTTTTTTTTTTCCAAGCCAAACGGTATCCAGCTTTATTAAAGATACTTTCCATAAACAACCATGGTTTTTCAGGCAGGACATGGGCAGACAATCATAACAGTATACAAGAACTTCCAAACTCCCTTCTTGTGTAGACTACCAAAGTCAGAAACCACTATAAAACCCGATGAGCCTTCATTCGATGCTTTGAAAAGGGGGAGAGCTTAG